>JAJEKB010018919.1:183523-232127 GCA_022393335.1 Macrotrachela quadricornifera
AAAACGTAAAAAAAACGGTGCGTTTTAGGCATGAAATGGCTAAAAAACGGCATCGATACGGTTCATGGTTATTCATCGGAAACGACCTGGAACGGCACCGTTTTCATTCCGCCAAAACTACATATACAAATCTGGGTAAACGGATTACAGTGTTAAACGGCGAAAAACGGCATCCGTTCATGCCCGTTTTCTGCACGAATTTAGCCGTTTTTTAGTCGTTTCATACCTTATACGGCGCCGGAAACGACGCTCGGAATCATCGACCTGGGTGGACGTATTTTTTATAGAATGATATGAGAATGAATTTTCCTCATTCTTAATAGACATTGCCACAACTACACAGGTAAGACGATTAAGTTTCGAGATGCTTCACTCCCACTAGATCCAAAGACTTAATGCTTGGAGAGGCTGAATTTAATCTATCTATTTCAAACAAAACTTCCAGCAGTGTCGCAGACAATTATATAAAACTTGTTTGTCGGAAACAAATGAAAAATGTAGATGTCTTCGATGACAATTATGACTACAAACTCTAAGAAAGGCTTACTTTGATTTGAACAGAACAAAAAAAGAATGCGTATAGAAACAAAAGTGAGGGATTTTTCATTTTTCAATTCATTCAGGCAGAGAAGTAGCAAAAAAAATCAATGTTGTGATGTCTAAAAAGCACAGCTCTCAGCTAACAAAAGCTTTTTTTTGACAAGAGTAAACAATATTGATAGCTTTAAGTAAGAGCATTTCTTTTTTTGCTCATAAAATAACTTCTTCGTTTCTTGTCTCATCAGTCAATTGCTTATAAAACATCAGAAAGTTTGAAAGTATCACAATAGTAAGCAAGTTAAAGTATCTTTTTCAAATTTATCTCGAATATAACGTGTCATTCATTCGCTTTTACTGGTTTTTAATAGCATAGAGCAACATCTTTGAGCAACTTTTATTTTTTTTTTTGAGGGGGGAGGAGGAGGGAGTACAGTGGACAGTAAGAAAAGGTCAGAAGCAAAAAGTATTTCGAATATTTTGAGTAAAATTTTATGAGGAAAAATGTTTTGTCACAAAGCTGCCCACTGGAGGATGGAAGGGGAGAAGGAGAGGAGGCCAGTTACTTTACAGTTAGTCGAAAGCTACGACAAAATAGCTGCCATTCGAATTATATTATGGAATAGTTTAATGTAGAATTTTCATTTTTTGTCAAATTAGGACAATTGCCAATAATAGCTATGCACTCATACTGATCTTATCCGATTCAGTCATTTTCAATGTCTGTTTCTCGTAAGTAATTGAATGCGATAACGATCAAATCTAGGAATGATTCATACCCGCGAAATCATGCTGGAAAATTCTGATCTGTAACAGTCTTGGTTCCTATCTAAATGTTAGCAATCGTTTTAGGAAGTTTTTAGAAAAATTGAAAAGCTCTCAAAACTAATCACTGTTTTGTCTGGGCTCTGTCTTGTCATCATTTAAAAAGCTTTCCGATCAGCTTTCTTAAAATTCACGTTGCTCTGCTACTTGTTGCCTCATTATCCATAGGATCCTCCACCTTCGTCACGAGCGAATCATACTATCAACACGTGAAAAATTACATAGATTATGACAGACAAGCTAATCAGACCGCAGAAAGTGGCAAGCAGGTAGGTTCAGCCTAAAAAATGATTTGGTAAGCGCAACTGGATTGAATTGATCTGCGGCCTATCGTTGGTCGGTCAGATCTATTTAAAGCAGATCTGTTTAGACCGTAAATCGCGATTCTCAGCAAATCATAAGTAGGATGCTTGAAAAGAGATTCATGAGTTATCGCTACCATTTCTAAGACGAACCCACAAAATCATATAAGTCTTATTCGAATAACAATGTAAAAGCTATCTACATACTGTCAAACATCAACTTAAAAACGATCAGATATATTCCGAAGATAGGAATTAATAAGTTGTTCACTCAATATTCAGACGCAATGTCGAAAGCTAACGACATAAGGTATAAAGAAGAGTTGAGCAGTCATAGAAATTATGTAGAAATAAGATTGACAAGGTTACGAATATGACGTGTGAAAAGTGATCTAAAGAACCTGGGCATCATAGTGTACTAGGGCTCGAAAAGTTGTGGGTATTAGGCCTGAGACAATTTTAAAGGCCTTAGATATTATGGTTGCAAAGACTTGAAAATTTGTAAGTACTAATCACGAGGCAGTCTCTACAAGTCACATACATAGTGATTGTGTTTGCAGAGTATTCAAAAAGTTGTAACTATTATGTTCGAGAACACCTCTAAGAGTCATAGATATCTAGATCGAGAAAAGCTCGAAGACTTTTGATTACTATATCTGAGGGAACCTCGCAAAGTCGCTTGATATCATGCCAAATATGATTTAAAAAGTAGTCGATAATATCCCTAATTAGGTAAGTTCAAATTAAGTGTATTAATTAATTAATTTTTAATTATCAACGAGCAACATACTGTCTTACAAGGGAACCACCCGAGGTGATAAAAAGCTTTTCGGTCGAGGATATGATAGTTAGATAGGGCATACCTAGGAGTGGTATACCCTAAGTTAGTATGGGCGCAAGTTGAGATATGGCTGAGATATCGACTTTTTACTTGAATTTGCCTATAGGACCCCATCTTCTCCATAAAATCAAAGTTTTGGATTTTGGGGTGAGACTTTGCCCATATCAAGACCTCAGCCAGAGTAGTTCATCCACAAAAATTTCAGAATTTTTGGACTAAGCATTCTCGAGATATAATGCTTTCAAAATATCCATGCATACAACAATATGTGTAAGAACTATGTTTACGCTAATAGGCTCATATCTCGCAAACGCTTAGTCCAAAAATTCTGAAACTTTGTGGATGAACTACTCTGGCTGAGGTCTTGATATGGGCAAAGTCTCACCCCAAAATTCAAAACTTTGATTTTATGGAGAAGATGGGGTCCTATAGGCAAATTCAAGTAAAAAGTCGATATCTCAGCCATATCTCAACTTGCGCTCATACTAACTTAGGGTATACCACTCCTAGGTATGCCCTATCTAACTATCATATCCTCGACCGAAAAGCTTTTTATCACCTCGGGTGGTTCCCTCGTTAGTATCATAACTTTCAAAACATAGAAGATGTTTCAATGGTAAAGTGTCAATACATAAAAGAATTCGAACTTACTTTTTCTAACGTACTCAGGTCTAATTATCGGATAGCGACATCTTATAAGAATCGTATGCTTGATCATATCTGATCGGATAAACCAGATGAAAAACGTATAAAAACTCACGGTCTCTGCTTTCTTACATTAGATCATATTAGAAGATTCTTGCAAGATTTCGTTATGTAGTGGAATGCCATTATGATATTTCATTAAAACTAATATTTCCTTGAAATCTCACTAAAATTTTCTATTGAAAACGAAGTGCACATAAGATTTTTAAAAGAAATAAGATATGATCTTATGCAACATTTCAGAGATCGTGATGTTTTTGTCAGATTCTTATAGATTTCGTTCATATTACAAAATCTTATAACATGTTGCACGCTCTGACATCAGATATTTTGACCTAGGTAAATTATATCAAACAAGTTTTTATCTCGAATATATTGACCATGGAAGAATTTGAAGAAAGAAAAAAACAAACTGATCGATTGAAAACCGATTCCGTTCTGATTCATTTGATTTTGAATAGTCTACACAGAAAAGGAGCAAAACAGATTTGTTATGGCAAACTGTCAACTCTAATTTGATTGATTCATTTTGTCTATATGAAGTGAACCATAGTTCTTTGGCTAGCATGTATGATTCACTTCCTATGATCATTGGTAGACTATTCTAAAGATGAGGGTAGCTGTATAGAGTGTTTCATCAGTCTTGGAACGCGACAAATTTCGTGTATATGGACACATTAATAAATGCCCAACCATTATGCTCCTATATGAGCTTGTAGTACTTGTCGGGGCCTTTCAAATGATATATAATTGAATAACATCTTCCCTTATAACAATGTAATGATGAATCTTTCAAAATCGGCGAACGTGTTACAAGGTGTATTTCGCACATATCTTGGCTTACAAAAGCCATAAAATCTTGAATTTTCTTCGTAATCAAAATGAACAATCAATATGATGGTGCTATTTTCCATCGTATCGAGTTTAATAGAAATTATTTCGAAGACTGTTTAATTTCGCATGTATCTCAATTTGAAAAAAAGAGGTGAAATCCTCCATTTTTTATTTACAGATGCGCCATAGAAAGCTTTACAAAATTTGTGCGAACATATCTCAATCACATAGCACAAAAATCTTTGAAATAATTTTTATCGAGCTCAGAACAATGAGAAGTAGCACTATCACGTAGTTCGTTCATTTTGAGTATGAAATAGGCCATTAAAACAAATCAGTAAGTAATATGTTCAAACTCCTTTTATTGAACTTTTTACGGTACATCTTTTTAAAAAAATTGAGTTTTTATCACTTACTTAAGCCAAGGTATGTGTGAAATACACCTCTTGAGGGTGAGGGTGACGATGAGAGTGAATGGAACAGATGGTGCTCATCTTCAGCCTCACCCTGATCCATTCATACATATTTAGTCAAAAATTCTAGAATTCAGTTCAGTGCGCACTTCGTTGCATGAAAATACTATTGAAAAGTTATTGATTATTTTTTATATGATATGTACACAGACAAAGCTAAAGGTAGAATTCTATAAGAATTCTAGAATATTAGAGGAGGGTCACGTCTTATGTAGACATATGTATATCACATGAATATGTCTTACCGCTTATCGGATAAGCTATTTGGCATTGTAGAACAGTAAAATATTATTACGGAGGTCATGTGCCTATATGTTTTTTTTCAAATTGAAAATATAAATTATTGAATTGTTGTAATCGATTGAAAAATTAAACAGAAGTAGTAATATTTGCCAACGAATTTTCAATATGAGATAAATCTGCCGTGCGAGTATGAATTAGTGATGCACCGAGCCTGAGTTCAAACCTCTTGGGCTCTGTCAGTCTCGGTCTCGGTTTGATCTTGGGCTTGATACATCTTTAATTCACATCAACTATAAGCATCGTAGAGATCAAAAAATAATATGAGAAAAAAACTTTTCCTACCCTAATTACACGAATGGTTATTGCTTCGAATTTCTTAAGAATACAAAAAAAATATATTAATCCAAAAATCTCTCAATTCTTCTCTGCTGAGAAATTCTTATCCTACCTGTAATATACATCGGTCATATGACAAAATTAAATTAAATTGGATAAACGAGCCCGAGATACTCAGTGACGATAGTAGTTAGCTCATGTTGTTAAATTATGCATTATGAACCATTTAAATGACCCCACTGCATGATATGGTTATGAAATGTACACGTGTAATAAAATATAGGGAAGAAAAAGAAGAAATTATTGTCATAGAACAAGCAGTTATTCAAATAAACAACATCTAAATCGAGCAACGTAGTTTTCAAAGATTAAGGCTAGATAAGTATAAATTTTCACTGAAAAGTTGGCCTCACAACGTGTTTTCATCTCTTGTATCAGATGAAAACGATGTATGAATAATATAGCTACTGCTTGCATAAGTGAATCCATAATTTCCAGTAAAAATGTGGACAAAAAGAGAAGATGAAGTAGTTGCATAAAGAATTTTTTTAGCATAAGAATGCATCATTCTTTTTCATTCTATATCCATTCTTTAAGATAGAAGTCGAGTCATACTGGAGAAAAAATGACAACATTTTCACTCTAGAGAAGATAATACTTTTATGTCTTATCATTATTGACACACTTGTGTTTGCAGTTGTAAAATTATACATATATATGCTTTTATCTTATGATAAAAAAAACATTTAAATTACTAGAGTTTTACTATTTGCATAACTTATTTGATTCTAAACCTTAAAAGGTATGCAGCACACAAACCGTTAAATTTTTATTATTCATATACTAAATTTCTCCTGGACTAAAAGATCATAACCTTCTATTATGGAAATTTACATCGCTACTTCAAAGGTATTCCTCTATTGTGGACTACCTTTTTGCTAACTTTTACCTGGAAAATTAAGGGGTTTTAGCAATTAAATGTCCGAAAGTCAGGTTTTTTACCGGGAAAAATACATTTTTATTAGAAAAACTATTAGTTTTTAAAAAAAACATCAGATTTTCCAGTGCTAAAGTCATAAAACTTCTTGGATTTCTGAAAAAGTATTCTGGAAAGTCTATGGCTTCTATTACGCTTTGGGAAAGGCTTAATGAAGGTGGTCTTCTGTTCTGGGGAGTTCTCATAAAATTAATCGTAAGAACTAACGAGTAAAATGGCACTTTTTTTCTTTGAGAATCTGCCATAGTCTTTTAGAATATTTCTATATAACTAGAGACTACCCAAGGAAAGAAATATTAAGGTCATGCATTTAATAATACTGAATGACGCTGAAATGCTTTGAAAAGTAAAATAGAAATTGACCTTATATGCATAAATGAAAGTCATACTTTTTTATAGCAATCGACAAATGTCCTAATCCATCGTCCAGTCGATTCTAATAAATGAACAGTTCAAAAGTCCGTAAAATCCTAATATCTTTGAGTAAAATGGAAATTAAAGTGATTTGAAGCATATTATAGTAGTATCTATTAAAAACAGTGGTTATGGATTAAAAAACTCACGATTCGTACCGAAACCAACTTGGATATAAATTGACTGAGAGTATTTCATTTCTAATAATATTCTATCTAACAAACACATAGTAAGTCAAAAAATCTTTTAGCACGTGAAGATGTTTCCTTGTTTGTGAAATCTTGATATTTGTAGAAAAGATTTCCCAATAGTTAGAAAAGTCGCGTGTTTGTGAACGAGATCATAGGTTAAAAAATATTCACAAACTCATTTCAAGGATAATTTTCATGTGTAGTACAAAGGCAACAGAATTGTGTTGTATTCTATTTATGTAGAGAGAGATATTTTCTATATCACCGTTATATTTTAGATTGTTTTAAGTATGCTATGATTGTTTGGTGCGTATATCTTGTCATACAGTACATAGTTACATTTTAGATTTTAACTTCTCTTATTCGGTTGTTTATCGTTCAATTGCTATATTAACAAGTTTTAATATGGCCGCAAAATTCTCAACAATGAACAAAAAACAAATACTTGAGGACATAATGACCTGTAAAATATGTCTTAAACATTTTGATGATCCTCGTCTATTGCCTTGCTCTCATACATATTGTTTTCGATGCATACGCAGAGAAGCTTTGCGTACTACAGGAGATTTCACGTGCCCAATGAACGATGGAACCACGATTCAGCGGACTCAGTTTGGTTCACTACAAGTGAATCACGCCATAAATGAGGTGATTGCAACACAATCCAAAATATCTGAAGATGAAGGAAAACAGAGAAGGAGTAAGCATTAAAGTGGCCGGGGAATTTTCAAATGGTGGAAAAAAATTTTATTCTACGACACTCGTTACACAATTCTACTTTAAATAAAAGGTTCGCAAAGTATAACTTTTCTCTTGGTATTCTAGACCCTCCAGACCCGCAGCAAACCAAGAGTGATGTCAATGAAAATCTACAAATACTCACAAAAAATGGAATATCCATCAGTGGTTTACCATTGAGTATGTCCGAAGAACGTCTGTTCGATAGATTGGTGAAAGTATTTTCATCTGTCGGCGACATCAAAGTAATAACAGAAACAAATTCTATCTAACATATTTTAAATACGACTATTTCGTATTTAGATTAATCAACAAACAAAGAAAGAATCTATCCAATTATCGAGAGAAAAGGATAACACATTGAACGGCACAGCAACAATTATATTTGAAGAAGAAGAATCGATGAAGAAAGCGATTGAAAAATATAATGGTGAGCACGGGTAGAAACCAGGACGATGGCGAACAAAATATATTATGGTGTATGTTTCAGGAAAATGTGTACCAATCTTAAACGATGCTGAAATCCGTGTCCGAAAATCAGAAGTGCCAATTGAAATACCAATAGCACCAGCACCCTCGCCAGTATCGCAAGGAGTCCCGTCACCACGATCACAAACCCCAGGTAGTAAACATTCACAAGAGGAAAAACTGTTTATAGGTGCAGTTCGATATTTTCAAGTACTACACCCAACGATGCAGATGAAACATCTTATACTAGAAATAGAGCACTCTGCAAAAAAAGGAGTTTTCTAGAACCACTTTTGGACCTGCAACACATATAAAATTATCTTGATCGTTTCATAGAGAGTGCAGAACTAATCTGTAGTTCTTGATGATAGTAGCAAAACCTAAAAGGGTCTGGTTGACAATACTGAACCCTGAATGATTCTGCCAAAAAATATTGAACCACAGATGGTTCTCAAATCAAAACTGGCGAACCAAAGACTTTGAATAGCTGTGTCGAAAAAATACTGAACTCTGAAAGTTTCAGCCAAAAAATATGCAATCATAAAATTTTCTATCTCGAAGGCACTGAAGCAAAAAAGGCCTTCTCAGCCACGAAGAACACTTCAAGCTATTCCGTCAGAATATACATAAAAGAATTCAAACCACATAATACGTAATTGTTCATCAACACACCGTTCAACTTTGCGTCCATCAAATGTGATAGAGTATTTAACTAAATGACTGTAGATTCAATCATATAATTTGCAGCATATAGTTGTAAGAAAACACAATCATAAAAGTGTAAATGTAAGTAGGGATGGACTTTTAAACTTAATTTCACTAAATTACGTTAAGTTGTTAAGTATTTTGTACTTAACACTTAATCGTAAGTTTAAACATTTTCATTTAATATTTAACACTTAATATTCCCTTTCAATAAAAATAACTGAACTCTTAATTTTAAATGGAGAATTTGTTTATTATTTAACACTTAATTTATCAAAAATTAAATGATTAAGATACAATCAAAACTAGCAGTGGCATTTTAACTTTAAAAACAGCAGAATTTTAAGAAATTTAAAGTTGAAATGCGTGTATCATTGGTAAGAAAAGACCATGACCATATTTTTAGTTGTTATGTGATTACTCAAGAATTCATTCTTGAGTAATCATATGCCTATGCCACGAAGGTACTAGACTCCCTTTGTAGCTAACATACGAAGACTACTAGGATCTTCAATTGCTATACTAGAAGTGGTACTAGGGTTCTCTTGTGGCTACCATAGAAGGAGTAATAGGGTTCTCATATACCTATCCTAGGAAGGGTATTAGTTTACTCATATTAGTACTGTATGAAGATGCTGAATGTTTATATAGTAAGACAAGGAGAGATATTGCGATCTCCATAGTATTAACCTAGGGGGAATACTAGGATCATGATATGCCTATATAATGAGAAATAGTACGGCCCTGACATGTCTGTCTGAGAAGGGTGCTAGAACTCCCATACGCCTACCCTGGGATGATGCTGTAGTCCTCATATAGGTATTATAGGAAGCTACTACGATCCTTATATGGCTGGCCAAGTGGAGGTACTGTGTTTTTGTATAGCTGTCTTAATAGGATTACGGAGGTGCTCGTAATCCTGTCGTAGAAGAAGTATTTCTAGTCGCACCCGGTTGTCGTAGAGTGAAGTAATTGGAGATTGATGTGAAGGAACCACAGTAGTTGCTGAATTTAATATGTAAGCACTAAGATAAATCGCATCCACGTTTTTTGTTAATCGATCCAATTTTTACCAAAAGGCGGTAAACAAGATATAGGTGTTTTTTTGGAAACGAGGCTAGTGGAATTGAACTGCAGAATATAGAATATTATATCATTGAAATCTAGAATAGGAAAAGAGGCAAAAATCAAGGCTTATGAGAAATCGAACTTTAAATTTGATAAAATCCTAAATAGAGAACATATATTTGATGAGTAGGACATCAAACAAGTATCAATTGATATAGAAATGCATAGTGTATTTAAAGAACAACCTGCTCTCTCCCATCAGTTCAATGGTGTATATAAAAGTGAATAATAAATAGCTGAAGTAGATGCTAGTTCTTTCTTCATCAGGAAGCAGAATATATGACGATGGACATAGAATTTTACTGTGTGGCTCATGAATATGTCGTTCTATCTCGAGTAATTACACGGAGCTTCCATTGAAAACTTGATACGGTTAGACGAATCATTTTAACAGATTTCAAACATTATCTCGCTATTGTCAAGAGAACTGTTCATTTGTCGAGTGAGGAGAAGACATTTATTTGATAGTGCGTGAAATTCTGCGTGAATTGATGTATCTTTGATTTCTCGGTGAGCGGACCAATAGCCACTGCAGAGGACTTACTGAGATCCGATGTTTCATATGTGACACTTTTCCGTTCTTTTCTCTTTTTATTCTTAGGCTAGCTTGATCGCATACGGTGATCAATATTCTGTGCATCATTTCAGCTGAATTCGGTTTAGAAAAATGAGACATTTTGTTTACGATTTCGTCGATACGAGTAGATAGTTGAAGGTCAAATGTAGTTCGAATTCGATAGTGTCTACATGTCGAACTCAATAGAGTTCGGGGCATTTCAACATCAATATCTTAGTATCGGCTCTCTGCTAACTATATGAGATCGTCCAATACTTTCTACCATAGACATGTCAAGATCCACATATCACTCCTACGATGGTTATACGAGGGCTCTAGCACCCTCGTGGCATAGGCATATGACTACTCAAGAATCCCTTCTTGAGTAATTAGATAACAATAAAAATATACCCATAGTCTGTTCTTATTAATGACACAAGTACTTCAACTTTAAATTTCTTAAAATTCTATTGTTTTTAAAGTTAAAACGCCACTACTAGTTTTCATTATAACTTAAACAGTTGATTTTTGATAAATTCAGTGTTAAATAAAAAAAAGCTCAACACTTAATCTTAAGTTTAAGTTAAGTATAAATATGGATGCAACAAATTCTGTTTTTCTGAAAAAAGACTGCAAATATTCGGTACGAGAATTCTCAAATCCAACTAAATCCTTCTGTCAATTTTAATCAGTTTTATTCGCTCTATCTGATACTGATGTTTATTGACCAAATCTCACACGAGATTTGGTAAATAAATACCAGTATTGGATAGAAAGAATAAAACTGGTTCCGATTGACAGAAAGACTTGGTTGGGTTTGGAGGAAGGGAGGTTTCATATCGAAAATTTTATAATCTTTTTTCAGTAAAACAGGATTTGTTGCGTCCCTAAGTCGAAAGCTTCATCCCTAATAATTATAAGACTATAAGCATAATGGTAAAGAAGACCTATTAAGTAAAATTTAATGCTAAACCATTTAAATAATGTAACACTTTATACACAGATCAGAAACATTTTTGGTGCAAGAACAGCAATGGTTATTTCATAAGTTTATATGCAAATTGAGTGTAGTGCATTCCTATATTAGAGCTTTCTACAACCATTCGAATCATGCTGGAGAACTTAGAAACTGCTAATAAGTGCACATATGCCTTCCCTAGCATATCATTTTTTTCTAACTACGTCACTAGTATAGCGAAGATTAGAATGAATACTATTCATCAATTTACACTCTGTTCCAATATTGCAGGACCGAGTGATGACAATCAATCTGACATAAAAGTTTGGATTCAAATTGAAGAACGCCAAGCAACACAAGTAACATTGAAAAGTACGTCAAATGTTGACGACCTAAAAGAAGTGGCACTCAAAGGACACGGCGCTAAAAATTTATACAAAGCCTGTTATTCGAATTGGGACATGGGACCCGGAGATCGACTTCCATTGCGGACAACTAGTAATCGTCCGATTGAATTTAAAAAAATAACCAACCCACAGCCACCAGAGCCGGTTCCAATCATACCTAGTCCAGTGCGTAAATATTTGAACGCTTACTTATATATGCTGTGCTTATTTTCTTGGAGCTCATTTAAATTTAGATATGGAAGATATAAGATTTACTGAAATATAAAAAAGTTATTTCTTGGATGTTCATAAGATATAGATATTCTTGGAAACATACAAAAGTACTATACCAGACTCCATCATAACTTCAGCTAATACGATATCCCATGTGTGTGCATTGTTAGCCTTTAGTATATGCCATATACTATATATCTTTTTTTTTATCTCTTACATTTTTAAATGTGTATATATTAATGCAGAACGGTTGAAATATCAGATCCATATCATGGGTATTATGTTCAGAATATAATAAGTTCAGGACTACTTCTCTGTAATGAGAATCGCTTCAAGCATAGAGATTTATAGGACCCATTATATCGTGAGAAACCCGCAAAATCAACAACTCTTTGGAGAAAAAGCGTGATTATTCAAACGACATAGCTTATTATCGATTCCATTTCTATTGCCATGCTTTGAAGCTATGATTTTAATTAGTAGCATTTTCTTCTGCTACATTTTCCTTTTCTGTTTTGTCTATTTCGACGTATTTTCGCAACTTCATTTTTTTTTCTTTTGTATGTTTTACATGTCTGTACTTTAGACAGCATATACACCAATAGAATATCATATTTTTGTTGATAATTCAAATGTGTATATTGGTTCTCAAAACAAATACAATTCAGACACTGAATTAGGTAAACAAAATCTAGCAGTTCGCGTAAATGTTAAGCATCTTGCAAGAGTGCTAGAAGATGATAAGTTACTAACAGATATAAAAACACGTATTGTCGTTGGAAGTACACCACCACCAAAAACTGCACGTGTTTGGAAGGAATGGGAATCTGTTGGTTATAAATGTATACTAGGAGATCGGTCGGCAAGTGGCTTAGTGAGTCATATTCTAGATAAATATCATGTTAAAATGACTTTTCCTTTTTTCTTAGGAAGTCTTCGTGGACAATGCGTTACACGCTGTAATTTTTGACAGCTTTCTGAATCATAACGATAGTCCAAAGAAAAGAGTTCTTGTTTTGGTTACTGGCGATGGAAATGCAAATTATGGTCAAACAAGCTTTTCAAGCATCGTAGAGAGAGTATTGAAAGGAGCGTGGCATGTGGAACTTTGGTCATGGAAACAATCATTGAATCAAAGATTTTCTAATATTCAGAAAATATTTCCAACTAGCATGACGATTAAACATTTAGATGATTATAGATCACAAATTACATTTGAAGAGAGATCTCAACAAAATTGAAGACAATATTTTTAAAATAATTAAGAAAACGAACAGATTTCCCCTGTTCTTTTCTGTTTTTTGTTGCTTTTCAGTAATCTAGTATATTTTAGTGTATCTTCATGCTTTTTAAATTTTTTATACTATTCTTAATATCAATGCGTCTGTGATTACATCAATTTTAATACATGTTTCAATAAAAATTATGACCCATATATGGTTTATTCATGTACCCTGTGAATTTACACGGTGATTCTAAACTATTTAAGACGATCGTTTCGTCCTTGTTGATGGGATTCGTCAGATAAATTTGGAATTCTAATATATTCTGCATATCGATGTCAATCTCAAATAAATCTCATTAGTTTACGAAAGACATATTGAAAAACTATATATGAGGGTGAGAACACCTACAATGATCACGATTTTCCAGAATAAAATGTAATTGAGAAAGTTGTTTTTTTATTATATAAATAAACTCTAACAATGAAAGGAAAACTAGAAAGAAAAAAGATACTATTGTTTTGATTGTAATCTTTTGTTTGAATTTTCGGAGAAGTGTAGATAAATGAATGGATATGATATATGTGGTTAGACGTTAATATGCTGTACTAACTAGTGCTTACTTTTAGGTGGTTTGTTGGTAAGTAATGTTTGTTTTGGTCGTTTACATATGATTTCTTTTTCCATCTTCAATAAAGTAATGAGTGGTGAATATTTTTATTCAATGAAATTTTATTTTATTTACTTCTAGGTAGTTTTTCGACGTTTTGAACCTTTAAATGTTCACTATTAAGCTACGACCAAGTGTTGTAGGTGTATCATTTACAGGTTCAAAGCGTCGAAAAACTAAATAGAAATAAACAAAAATAAAATTTCATTGAATAAAAATACACACCTCATATTACTCTATTGAAAATGACATATTACAATTAACTGTCCAAAAATAATAAAAGATTACAACCATTTTGTACATGGAGTTGATCGACTCAGTCACAGAATATCCTAATATAATCTTCATCACAATCCTAAAAGAAACTGGCGTCAAACTTTTATTTATTTTTCAAATGGATCTATTTTCAATCCATTTATTTGCCATAATCAGTTAGCTTGGGATAGATTAACATACCTGGACTACATGATCTCAATAGCGAAGTCTCTTTGTTCTGACAGTAAACGAATAAGTCGTGAAAAACCTCATTCTGAAATGAAGTCTAAAATAGAATCACGAAAACTTGTCCTTGATTTTGCAACGGGAAGTAGATTTCCAAAAAAAGAAATTTTCCTCTTAAAAATGCATATTTCGGAAATTACACCAAAACCAAATGCTATTTTCAGAAAATACCATAATTATCGCCACAATATTAAAAAACAATATAACTACAACACAGGATTATCTAGGAAATTTTAGAAATTGCCTGCACATAAAAGAAATTTCGTGGAAATTTCAATAATCACTAGAAAAGGCGACTATAACGTTTTGACCAGAAAACGAGATATATGTAGATTCATAGAGGAAGATCTCCTCCATTCAACGGTATATATATTATCCAATTCTGTTGTCTACCGCGAGAGGAAACCTATATACATAATATTGAGTACGTGTCTGGCACCGGGCCATAGATGAAAGGTGAACGACATGATTAATCTTCAGCAGTATACGAGTGGGTGAGGTTCCGGTTTTATTGGAGATCATCAAGTACCAGCCGCAGCAATTCTACCAATACACAATCAATTACACTTCTGTCCGCCACCCCCTAATCTTGCAGCATTGATAATTGACCTTTGACCTATGATCTTGCACCAAACACACTCAATATTATGTATATAGATTTTCTCTCACGGTGTACAATAGAATCGAACATTATATATATACCGTTGGATTGAGGAAGTCGTCCTCTATAAATCTGCATATATCTCGACATTTGGTCAAAAATTTAGCTGTAAGTTATAGTCGCCTTTCTATAAATTCCAACATTACATACTATTCATATAATCAGACTCATATACAATTAAAGAACCCTACTCTCAAAAAGTTGAAGAATTTATGGAAATTTCGGTAATTCCTATAATTTTCTTGTTATTTCTCGAATTTCCACAATAGTATAACAGAGATATATCATACTTGAATTAAACCGAAAGTCCTGATCCCAACGTTTTAAAGAATCCTGTCGGATAAGAAGAACTATTCGAAATTGAGAAAGCAAATATATCATTTTGTAGAACAAATCTAGGCATGTCGAATGGCATATATTAAATCTGATTTTCGTAAGACTTTAGTAGAACTATACTCAATTTACTAATAGACGGTCATGTACTCAAAAGTCCCATCAGTTATTGATCATTACAAATTTTGATGTCATGGAAAGGTATTTCTAAGAAAATAATTTTACATACAGTTTTGTAGAGTTTTTCACCGGCTAATAGTTCATATACTTGTCATCTCCGATCGTTTTATCTCTCATAGAAAAAAATACGACTTTTAAATGATCTACGATTGTTTTTGTATATACTATAACTTTTTGGATACATGACCGTCTACTAGTAAATTGACTCTAGTTCTATTAAAGTCGTATGAATATCAAATACAATATATGCCATTCGATGCGCCTTGGTTTTCTCTACAAAATGGTATATTGGCTTTTTCAATTTCGAATAGGTCTTCTTATCCGACAGGATCTTTTAACTAGGCTTACGATTTTTGGTTAACTCTAAGTAATATAGTCAAAAACTTAAAGAGCCGTACTTCTAAGAGTGGAAGAATTCATGAAAATTTTCGATGAAAATTTTTCGCGACAACTTGTTAGTTTCAGAAATGTCGTGCTAATTTCTTCTGCATGGGTTTATTTTTTCGGTAATTATCGATAAGTTACATTCTAGAGAGTTGGCATTTATAGAAATAAGCTAGTCATTTTCGTTGTGTAATACGAGTAATTACTGACATTTTCACGAAATTTCTTTTCTTATGTACAGGTATTTTTGGAAACTTGAACATACTTCAAGTTTGATCAAGCATTGCATGCTTTACTAGCAAGTCAGCATTTTGTTAAAAAAATGAAAAAAAATGTTTTTTTGATTAGCATAAGATTTTTATGGAGTTCGTTTGTTTAAAAATAAAAAAAAATGGAAAATGCTTTTTCATTTTAAAAAAATTCCGTTCTCAAAGTATTAATCAACTGAGCTCAAACTTTCACATACAACCCATCACAATCACAGCTCTTTAAAAACCATCAATTCAAAACTGCTTATTCCTATGGCAACGACGAGTTTATCTTGTTTTGATTTGACACAAATATTCATAAAATCAAGCTTCCTTTGAGAGACTTGAAATTCTCATTTTTAAAAAAATTTGAGCTTAAGTCATCCAGAAGATACATTTTTTCACTAATCAACGATCTTGTCGCTTTCTTGCTTGAATTTTGTCACAATGATAAGACCTTTTATCGGCTGCTTAGACTGTTTGTTTTAGACTATTTCATTGTAACTTTTGCACACCATATACAAAAAATGTAAAAATACAAAAACATACTTTTAGTTTTAGTTTTTAACATAACGAGAAACATAAAATTTCTATTATAAAAAATACTTATTTTTTTAATATTATCATTGACGTGTGCATTTAGATTTTCTACCGTTGATTAATAAAATCCTTTCGTTCATAATAAAAGAGTATGTAAAAAAAATGAATTAGATAGAAAGAATGATTAATAAAATACTGAAATGTATTCAATAAGCATGATTTATTTTAAAAAGTCTAAAACAATATATTATACAGCCCATTGTTTTCTCGAAATCGAATGAGAATATTTTACCTTCATCTAAGTGAAATAGAGCGATTAAATACTGTTTGATAACGAGTTGAACGCTCTAGAAAAAGTACATATTCAAAGTGAAGTTGCACTAGTTATTGAATTAATAATGACTAAATAATGTTCAGACATCTTTTTTTTATATATGACCATAGAAAGAAGACATCACGTGCTGTTTATTTTGGGAAGCTGAGAAGAATCTTTTTTCTTTTCTTTCGCAAGAATTTTATCTGAACAGTAAGAAATTTAAAATATCTTATATTTCTTTTCAGTTTCGGTTTATTCAGAATTTTCAGACAAGATTCTTTTTACTTTTCCGTCAAAAAGAATCTTGTTTGAAAGAAAAGAAAAACAAGAACCTGGAAAGAATAGGACAAGATTGTGCGATTGTTTTGATGACTTTTCAAAATCTAAAATTTCCATCGTTAATCAACTCATACTTTTATATATACATATTGTTAATCTACAGACTTTACTCTATCTGACAGTATAAGAATCAGTTTTCCAACATGTTTGCATAAGTCCTTATTTTATCAACTTAATATTTATTATTAAAAATAAAAAAAAGAATAGTTTTTTTTTAAAAATAAAATATACAAATATTTATTTATTCTTAGAAAAGAATAGTTTTATGCAGTCTTAATGATATCACTTTGAGAATATGAACTAAGCGATGGATAATTGACAACACTTGAAATTGAATAAGGTATCCATGGATTTTGTTCTTTTACTTTGAATACATCATTTAATTCTTTTTTGTTTTGTCGTTTTATTAATCCACCAATAAATATAACAATTAAAATCAATGTAGTTAAACTTACAATAATAATAGTAATTAAAATGAAAGAATGACAATTGTCACTAGAACAAATATAATCTGTCATGATTATTAATACAAAACAACATGTGAATTTTTTGTATTTATATACTTTAGAATTACTGATTCTTCGAATTATCTTTTTACGTCGATATTTAATCTATATAAATATAAATTATTATATTGTTACGCCATTTACATCACTTCCTTTTGATGAGACATTATATATTCATGTTCTTTTCTCTTTTAGCGACACACGCCGCCCACATTCTACTGATAAGAATAAAAAGGTGTTAGTTTTTGTTCTTAAAAATCAACAATGACAAATATATCTTCTCTATGTAATGAATATTCACCTTGTATACACAAGATTTTAACATACTTATTAATAGTAAAAATTTTATTAAATATTTCAATTTTCATTAACAAACAAATTTATCTTTTATTCTTTTTTTTATTTTCAGTTAACAAATAATATTTGTTGGTAATTTCATATTTTTATCTTGGATAAAACCGAGTAAAATACAATCTTTGTTTTTCTTATCATATTTATATGAAATTACAATGAAAAATTTAAAACAAAATCGTACTAATATAGTGAAGATTAGGGTGATATCCTTCGCAACATCACATCACAGACTGTGACCGACATGTGTCAAAGATCACCGAGTACAATTCATTATAGACCGTCACAGACCGTAACAGACAAGCTAAGGTGGTGCCACAGACCATGGCCGACAGGCTAAGAGAGCATCGCAGACGGTGACGGAGAGAATAGTATAAGCCATCACGGATCAAGATAGATGGCCTTTCGAGGCTATTATACAGTATATGAGATGTAGTTCAGTGCCTGTTATGTATGAAGATATGCGTCATCAAGGACCATCAGAGATCATGTATAAACTATGTCTAGTTAAAATACCTTTGGAGTATTTCCTTGTTGAAGTTCGATGCTGCAAAGTAAGGAATAATGGCCAAGTATATGCAAACATATATCAAATGCGGCTTTGAAGTAATTAGTAAGAATAGATACATTGTGTTTCATGTTTTTAACTTCTCCAGGGATTGTGCTACCAGCTTTTCTATTACTGAAAAAAAGCGTTTTTAAGAAAATAATGATTTTGTAAAGAGGGAGTTTTCATTGAAGTGCTGATTAGGAGATTATCGTATGAAGTTAATAATGGTGATTCGGATTCTCCCAGTTGGTCTTTAGTAAATTTTAACGACTAGACATGAGCAAAGAATAGAAAACAGGACATGGAGAAGTAGACGAACAATATCTATATGATCGAAATACCTTGCAGCATGAAGAGCAGTATTACCATTAGGTTCTAATTTATTCAATTGATCATAAGGAATAGTAGATATCATTTGTTTGACTTTATCTATATCTCCATTTCTATATACAACAGAAAAGATTCTAATAAGAGAGAAGCGAAAAGTAAATCATAAAGAATATGAATTTCGCGATCAAAAAATCATTATTTATAACGTTTCTGCAAGGTTTACATCTTATTCCATGTTTACTTACAGTAAATTAAACGTAGGCGAAGTTACTCTCATATTCGAGTAAATCCAGTCGCTATTCGTTCAGGAAGGTATTCCAGCGAGTTCCAGCGAATGATGTGCTCACATTCTTTTTAACTCATATCATAATATTTATGTTTCCTATAGCGCCATACATCGACCTAGAAATATTATAATTTGAGTTAGAAAGAGTCTAAGCACACTATTCAATAGAGCTCGTCAAGTTCTATTCTGAACTCGCTGGAATACTTTCCTATACAAATGTTGCTTGAATTTAACCGAATATGAGGCTAACTTTATCTATGTGCAAATGAACAGATATAAACTGGCTGTGAGAAAATGTCTAGAACATATTTTATTTGACATACATATTGGCTTATCTATATGATAAATTCTTAAATTTTTTTAAAAACGTGTATCTTAAAAAAACTTTACAAAATGGTAACAAGTAATGCTCATCCAAGGACTCGCTCAAGAGGGAACCTCCCCTAGTGAAACTCTCGGTTTGAGCTAATATTTTACCTATAGATAGGACTCATAGAGTAGTTTGGAGTCCTAAAAGGATTTGTACCTATATCCTGTTGCTGTTAAGATATGACGTTTTTAAAGTATTGGATAACCCATTGCCACGGTCCCTTTAGGAGCATCCGTAAAACTCGTTTTCAAACTTTGACTTGAAACTTTGCATGGAGAGAGAGAGATCTCAATGAGAGTGGTTTATTATGAAAGTTTCAGACCTATACTTTGTTCCTATCCTAAGATACATCTATGGTTACCGAATGCCACTTACCGAGGCAAATTTTGGTGTTCTTATCTCCAATTAGGAGCATTCAACAAAGCTGTAACTTTTACAATAAACCACTCTCATCGAGACCTCTCTCTATACAAAGTTTCAAGTCGAAATTCGAAAATGAGTTTTACGGATGTCCCTAAGGGAGAGCACGCCAGTGAGTTATCTTAACAATAGCAGGTTTTGAGCACGAACTCTTTTAGGACTCTGAATTACTCTATGAGTCCTACCTATAGGCAAAATATGAGTGCAAACGGAGGGTGTCACTTAGGGAGGTTTCCTCGTCAGATATGTAGCCCTGTTTAACATGATTTTTCTCAGATATTTTCTTACTCAGAAATAAAAATAAACATGTCATATCACTATTACATAATAAAATGACTTGTCTACTGATCTCATACTTCTGTTTCTTCAATGACATGAATTTCACTGTTAAGGACATAGAAAAAAAGTCTATATCTGATTAATACAAGACAAATACTTCCCACTCAAACAGATACCATACATATTCTTAAACGAAACTATATCCTTCATATAACTTACACATCCTCTAATAACCATTTAAATAATTATGTAAAGTCAAAACCATCTGATGAGACTCTCAAGCAAGGTCGAAATCCCGATAATGGTTGCTAGACTCATCCTTACCCAGAATGTGGATTTTCTAAAAGTTGCAGAAAACTCTCCAACATTTTTCAAAAATCAGTCAAAATTGCACTATATCATAACCTGGGTGAAATTGCATCCATCCACCCAGGAGGTGATCCCGTCTTTACCTTCCCGTGGATGAAAGGGTATTCCTTGCAAAATTTTATAGCATTTGCTTATACCGTGTCCAAATCCATAACGAACAGACAAACATTTTTCTTCATATATATTGATTCATAAACATTATAAAATGTGCTATTTGGATGATTCTGAATAGTCATAACTCTAAACAAACTTGATGATGAATATCTAAGCAGTAGTCGAAACGCGTCGTATGATGCTTTGAATCTATTCTGTGGAAACTCACCCGTAACTGCCGCTGAGACAATTATTTTCGAACGGATGTCCTTGTTGCAAAAAATATACTAGACAGTATGACTCAACTTTTGCTGTTTCTCACTCGGCATAACCAACTCCACTATCGCTTGTCTTATCTTTCAAAAAGAGACCTTTACTTTCTTCTTCTAGTTCCTACTTTTTATCTCTTGCTGCAATTCTTACTCAGCAGATAAATGATATAAAAAGTGTGGTAATGTGATGAAATCTTATTATCAAGTTAAGTGAGAAGTAAGAGTTCAGGAAAAAAAAATGAGTAACACTAGTAGTATTGAATTCGATGATCAGAGTGAAAGTTTATCATTATTGGCAAGACAGCAATCATCATTGAAACCAGAAGAAGGTACGTGCATACATTCCTCTGTAAAAAAAACTCCAGAGAAGCAAAGATGAACGTTCATTCTAGGAACAACAATCTTCACCATTTTGCCAAATGAATTGATAGCAACAGTTTTCGAATATCTCAGACCAATCCATATTATTTACTCTTTTCATTCGTTGAACTCTCGTTTTTCTGCTCTAATCGAAAGATACATGAGACAAGTTGATCTCTGCGATGTTGCTCCAGCTATCTTGGATGTTGTTCGTCCACTTGTTTATCAAAGTGTTATCTCATTGAAAACTGATTGTAGTCTGTTCTGGAGTAGGAAAAGTTTGTATGGATTCGAAATCCAAACACTGGACCCTGTCTGTGTCCGTCGTCCATACGTTCCTTCTTTTCGCGGTCGTAATTACAACACTAGCCCTGAGTACGACTGGCATAAACCAGTGTCATATGCGACCGGCAATGAGTCCTTTAGCAATTTATTCCCATCACTCCAAAATCTCTGGATTAGATACGTAACAGAGGATGATGTCAATCAAGTATTGCTGCGACAGATTCCATCACTGAACCGTCTATTGAAACTGAAAATAGAACCAAAAAGTTTTGCTTGCTTTAAAGCAATTCCAAAGCAATTTCTTCGGGAAGTTATATTTACAACAAATTCCAAAGTACAAGATATTTCGATCTACCGTTGTGCAGAATTGCCTGACTATATATTTAAGAGTTTCTCTTCAGCTGATAATCTAACAACACTGGATATCGAACTTTTCTCTGAACATGATGTATTCATCTTATTCAACTATTTACCGAACATTGTTAGTTTTGCTTGCGAAATAAACCAGAGAAGAGCAACAAGATCCTCTTCCAGTTTAACAACAACTACAGTCAAATCAACACCATTTCTAAAGAAATTCAGTTTTGCTGCTTATGATGGTGCTGATTTTTCTATGATTGTTTCTCTATTAAAAACGCGCACATCATTAGAATTTTTATCTCTGGATTTTCGTGTACGCCTTGGTGATAATGATGCACTATTGGATGGCAACATTCTCCAAAATGAATTGTTACAATACCTAACAAAACTGAAAACAGTTCAGTTTGAGTTACGTGTCGAAATGAAACGTTCGGGTACATCTAGAGTCTTTGATCTAGACACAATTCTATCAACGTTTCAAAATCTATTTTGGCTGAAAGAACATCATTGTAATGTAAGTAAAATAAACTGCATTGTTCGAAGCAAGGTAAAACTGTAGAACCTTTACTTATTACCAAAATCTCCGCTGCATGTGAGACCTGTTACTGCAGATGCAAGTTTCAGATTCTCGGTCCTTGAAGAAACTCATAGAAGTCAAGAGAATTCTGACTGACTCATTTTTCTCCAAATTCTCGATATTTTCAGATACTTTCAACGCCTTTTTTGTCAGTCTAGTCAATACTTTTTCGGGTAAAAACAGAAGCTAAGAGGCTTTTGTGACGTTTCTATGAAGAGCAATCTAGCGATAATAGCAAGATTGTTGCTAAGATAAGTTTTATTATCTTCGAAGCTTTCATGTATTCAAACTCGTGCTTCGTATTGCTTATGTTTTACAGAACAAGGGCAATGCAAAAATTTCGGATAGTATCAAAAATTGTGTTCAATTATATAAACGACGTCGCATGTGTCAATCTACATAGTAGTCGTCTATACTTGATCGAATAATCTATCTGAGCTTTATCAATTTTAGGTTGGAGTGTTCTCCGTTGATAACCGGGCTGATTATTTTATGGAACCAAATGCCATCAAAACAACATATTATCTATTTACATTACCTTATTGCTTTGCCAGTTTCGATCCTCGTGTCACTAGCGACTTTCTTGATTTAAAGACAACATGTTTACCACAGAAGCTCCCAAACATGTTTAATAAAGTAAAATCTTTTTCAATTGACCGTTATGATGGATTGTACTCGTTACAACTTATGAAGTTCATCGCAACGAATTTTAAATGTATAACAAACTTAATTCTGAGACACAATGAGTATGATGAAGTTGGGAAAAAGAAAGAAGATCACATCAGAAGTCAACCTATGCCAGTAGAAGAAGACGTTCAACTGCCAAGCGTAGAGGTCGTATCATACTATGCTAAAGCCTCAGATCTAAAACGAACACTCTTGTTATGCCCTAATATTGCTGAACTTTGTGCTAGATTTGATGTACTTGAAACTTGTACAGATAACTTTCAAGATAGAGGTGAATTATTAAAGCAATTCAAAAAATTGAACTTTATGAGTATTATGGCGGGATTTAATTTGGTTACCGGACCGCGAAAGAAGAAATTGAAAGTGTATTTGGAAAATTATTTACCACATATAACTCTTGATGCTACGCCTGACCATCGATTCGAAGAATCAGAATCCGAAGAAGACGCATGAAGATGTGATAAAAAGTGTAGTGATTTGGAAGAGTTTTACTGAGTAATGTATGTTTGTGAGCTTAATTTTTTTCGTTTTCATGATCTACCAATAAATGAACTCAAAGTCATATGTGTATCTAATTTTAAAACTATCGGTGTGATGGAATATGCACTTGCAGCTTCTTATGCTTTTCTGAAACAGTTTCAAGATGACTCAAGACTTTATACAGGTTCTTACTATTATTCAAAATAATTAGATTATTGTGAAAGAGTGTATTATTTATAATTTTTTGTAAACTATTTGGACATGATATCTGTAAATTTTTACCGATCCTATCGAGATGATACTTGCAATTTTCTAATGACAATCTGTTAGTATTATTTAGAGCTTTGTTGACCCTATTTCAGGATGATATCTGTAACTCTTAAAGGATTATTTGGGGCTAATATTTGTAATTTCTTAAAAGATAACTGATGGTAGTGTTTGAAAGTTTTTACAGGTTACCTGAGCGTAATGGTGATATTTTTTTAATGACTGTAACGAAATGGTATGTGTAATTTTCGAGAACGAACTCGTGATGCAAGAAGATTTCTAAGGCTGCTAAAGCCTATACATATATATCTATTAAGAGCCATGAAAGGTTACCAATTGCAACAGAATCCAGGACTAAATCAAATTATTCAACAATTTCGATTGTTTCGATCCGAGATTTTTTATAGAATGGTTCGAATCGAAACATATAAATATGACTTTGTTTATTCGTCTTGTCACTAATCTCTCTGACAACTTTCAAACAGAGCAACGAAGTTCATGCCAATGTAGGGTTCGGATCCTCGGTTTTTTCTATTTTTGCAAACTCTATCGATCTTAGTGCGAGGAAGTTTATTGCTTTGACTCTTGCTTCTATTTTCATTAAAGAAAGGTGCGTTTCCGTTGATTCATCCTATGATTAATAATTTTGCAGCTACTTTTATGATTACTTTTGTTTCTACTTCAGTGGCGAAGACTCTTTCCTCTGCCAGTGAACGAATAAGTCATGAAAAACCTCGTTTTGACAATGAAATGCATTTGACTGTGAAAAGAAAAAGAAGAAAACATGCTTATTGTAACACTAAGGAAGTAGAAGTTCGATCAAACATCGCATGCTTTACTTACAAATTGACATTTTGTTTTAAAATAAAATAAAAGATGGAAAAAATGCTTTTTCGTTTAAAAAAGAAAATTCGGCTTCAAAGTGTTAATCAATCGAGCTTAAACTTTTACATACAACCCGTCACAGTCACAATTCTTTAAAAACCATGAATTCAAAACTGCTTATCTACATGGTAATGCTAAGGCTATCTTGTTTTGATTGGATAGAAATGTTTGTGAAGCCAGGCTTTCTCTGAGAGACTTGAAACTCTCATTTTTAAAAAAGTTAGAAAGCCATTATAAAAGTTAAATGAAGGCAGTTTTTCTGTAGGACATAGCAATGTTTAAAAAAATTTGAAAATGATCATAAAAATCTCAAATCGCAGAGAAAATATTCATTTTTTGATTGAATGCAAAGCATTTTTGATACCTTTTCAAAATTAAAAATTTCCGTCGTTAATCGACGCACAATACTTTTTGTCAAGTATATATTTTTAATCTACAGACTTTACTCTATCTGACGGTAAAAGAATCAGTTTTCCAACATGTTCGCATCAATCCTTATTTTATCAACTTAATATTTATTATTAAAAATACAAAAAGGAATAGTTTTATGCAGTCTTAATGATATCACTTTGAGAATATGAACTAAGCGATGGATAATTGACAACACTTGAAATTGAATAAGGTATCCATGGATCTTGTTCTTTTACTTTGAATACATCATTTAATTCTTTTTTGTTTTGTCGTTTTATTAATCCACCAATAAATATAACAATTAAAATCAATGTAGTTAAACTTACAATAATAATAGTAATTAAAATGAAAGAATGACAATTGTCACTAGAACAAATATAATCTGTCATGATTATTAATACAAAACAACATGTGAATTTTGCATTTATATACTTCAGAATTACTGATTCTTCGAATTATCTTTTTACGTCGATATTTAATTTATGTAAATATAAATTATTATATTGTTACGCCATTTACATCACTTCCTTTTGATGAGACATTATATATTCATGTTCTTTTCTCTTTTAGCGACACACGCCGCCCACATTCTACTGATAAGAATAAAAAGGCGTTAGTTTTTGTTCTTAAAAATCAACAACGACAAATATATCTTCTCTATGTAATGAATATTCACCTTCTAAACACAAGATTTTAACATACTTATTAATAGTAAAAATTTTATTAAATATTTCAATTTTCATTAACAAACAAATTTATCTTTTATTCTTTTTTTATTTTCAGTCAACAAATAATATTTGTTGGTAATTTCATACTTTTATCTTGGATAAAAGCGAGTAAAATACAATCTTTGTTTTTCTTATCATATCTATATGAAATTAAAATGAGAAATTTAAAATAAAATCGTATTAATATATTTTATATTAAGGAAAGGAAGAATAACAATCATTCATTCACTTACTTACAGCGAGTAACTTTTATCGTTTTGGCACTCGAATGGATAGAATAGAAGAAAAAAATTCGTCCATCCTTTATCTGCGCAATATTTTATACGATTTGCAACAAAATTCAAAATTTTTCTTTAGTGATTTCCTTGCTGTTGGAAAGCAATTGTGAAATTCATTTGTCCACAAATATATGTTGTAGGCAAAATTGGAATCCGGGCAAATTCTAAATTTGCCTAGGCAAAATTGGAATTCTAATTCTGACTGGACAAAATTAGAATTCTAACTTTGACTGGGTATTCATCGGTCAGAATTAGAATTCCAGTTCTGCCTAGGCAAAACTGGAATTATAAATTTGACTAAACATATGTCAGTCAGAATTGAGATTCCAATTTTGTCTGGGCAAAATTAGAATTTTACTACAGATAAATTCATACAATAAAAAGTCTTAATGGATTGAATTTTTTTTTATTTAACAATATCTAATCAAATACTAACATCTTACAAAAAAAAATTAGCCTATTGACTCATATTCTTACAACCACCTTGTTTCGAATGGCATTTTGTAGAACAAAATACTCCAGATCTTTTACATGGACATTGTTTTGTAGAGCATTTTCCTTTACAATCGCAAATGCGACCAGTTGTTGATCCACGCACATAAAGTTTACATGCTTCAATAAATGTAATATTACCCAAATCATTAAGAACAAGTTGCTTTAAGCCTTCTGGATAAATCATTTTTAAATCGACAAGATGTTCAAATGAAAATGTATTGTCTAGTTTACCATATTGACAAGCCAATTTGAATATAATCTGGTTATCTTTTACAGTTTTTTCGATAATTAAACATGGTAAGACTTTAGCATCAGTATTTGTCCTATCTACTGCATCAATTTTTACACCAACACAATCATATAAATTAAATTTTTCTGCTTGATCAACCAAACTATTTTGATAAAGCTTCAATTTTTTATTTGCAACATTCATATAGTTGTCTGTTGCTACTTTTCGTATCAGATCATGTGCTGTTTGTGATAAATTACCTGATGCTTGATTTATTGATAATAGATTATTTGGTAAACTTTCAGCAATATCATCAGATAATTTTTCAACAAGCTGAACAATATCAGGATCAATAACATTCGAACAATCACCAATATTATCTGCATCCTTTATAATATTATCATCCAAATCAACGACTGGTGTTGGTAAATCTTCTTCATCAATAATATTCTTTTCTTTAACAAGTTGCCAAAAATCTGAATCTGATCTGGGTGGTTGTCCAAACATAACATGATAAGGTGTCGTTTTTGTGACTACCGAAACCCTAGTATTAATACCATAAATCACCGGTAGTAAACCTTCTGACCAACATGATGTATTATTCTCGGTCAGCCATTTACCAAGGGCACCACACAAAACCCCGTTTGCTCTTTCGATGCAACCTTGGGTTTGTGGGTGCCTTGGTCGACCTCTAATGAATACCATGTTAGGAAACAATTGTTTTAATTCATATATTACAGTAGCAACAAATTCTCTTCCATTGTCACTGTGTAGTAATTTTGGTGGACCAAAAAGAAAAAAAAGTTCTCGCAGTCTGATAGCAACATCAACTGCGCTTTTATTTTGTAATGGAAAAGCCCAACTATATTTGCTAAAGTGATCTATGCAATGTAAAATCCAGTTATAGGTAATATTTGGTTTTGAAGTATCAGGTCTTGTCCTCATATCAATAAGATCAATCTGTAAACGAGTCATGACACCAAGTGAAAGAATAGGTTTACCAATAACATGTTGTTTAAGAGGTTTCCGAGTTTGACAAACAACACATTGCTTTAGAAATAATTCAATAGCAAACCTTGGAACCCAAGAATAATGTGAATTAAGTTCATGAGCAGTTTTATCACGACCACCATGAGAAATGTTAGAATGTGCTTCACTTATTAAGTTATAATAAGATTCATAAGTACCAATGGGGTTTTTTGATTTAATACAACAACCAATATCAACACCGGCGATTTTAATTAAGATGAAATGTCGTTTCACCCAAAAAACGAATTTTGGAGAAAATGAACCTGATGATTTTCCCTTAGGTAATAATAGACATGTAATGATATCATCATAAACATTTTTACGTATAACACTTTTTTCTTGAAATTTTTTTGATAGAGATTGAATATGTTTTTCTAGTTCTTTATAATACAGTGATTCACCGCTTTCCATTTGGGCAGATGTTGAATTCAAGTCAGACATTTGTTTTTATTAGTTACGAACATTTACATGTGTATTTATATATCTTATCAACATAATCGTTACACTACAATTTTTTTTTATCCAATTTCTCTTTCAATAAACCACGTGTGCTTTTATGAATTTATCTGTAGTGAAATTCTAATTTTGCCCAGACAAAATTGGAATCTCAATTCTGACTGACATATGTTTAGTCAAATTTATAATTCCAGTTTTGCCTAGGCAGAACTGGAATTCTAATTCTGACCGATGAATACCCAGTCAAAGTTAGAATTCTAATTTTGTCCAGTCAGAATTAGAATTCCAATTTTGCCTAGGCAAATTTAGAATTTGCCCGGATTCCAATTTTGCCTACAACATATATATACATTCGCTATATAACATGTTGACTATGCAGAAATGATTTCTTTTCCTTGAGACACATGTACCTTTAATAATGACATCATCTACTGTTTTAAAAAAATCATTATATATCATAGTAGGCGTTTTAAGAGCTCGATGAATCTTGCAATAATATGGTGTCCGTTTAGCGAAAAAATCGAAATAAAACATTAGCGAATGTAACACTTATCGAAAATAAGTATCGCGAAGAGCATTCGATCGAAACTTCTTTTGCTTGGACCAAGTTCGAACGTTTATTTTTAGCGATGGCTCATTGTGTTAAAGGTGTATGTAAGTGTTAATTCTTACTCGTTCTGCGCTTTCCGACGAGATAATGCATGTATCAATCCTTGAATTTCGCAGGAACAACTTTACGGAAGGTTGGCATAACAAGTTCAATAATCGTGTACAAAGGCATCATCCAAGCATTTGGTATTTGTTTGAATGTTTACAACGTGAGGAACTATCATTTCGGCATCAATTGGTAAGGTTAAAATGTGGTTTTCAAAAGAAATCAGATGACAAACTGTGCACAACTCGAGAACAAATTCAAAAAATGGTTAAAAATTATGAAGAAGGAGACGGTACTCTGGTCGAATTTCTTCATGGATTATCTACATTAGTAGCTAAAAACTGAAAAACAGTTGCTTGAATTTCTCATTTTCATATTTAATTATTTCTATACATTCTTTTTTTATCACTTGTCACCTGTAGCCTAAAGGTCTCTACCACTTTGATCCGATTGAATATTACTTTTACCTCATTTAAATAAAAATTTAACTATTTTAACTTTCTTTTACTTTGCCTTTCGCAGTTCGCGGAAATATATTTTCGCTGATCTGCAACCTTCCCCTTGTAATACATGATTATATACAAGATAAATATATTCAAGTTACCTCGCAGTAAAAATTCAATGTATATTCTTTTAAAGAAAAAGGCACATTTTTTTCCTTATGAGTTATATAGTTAATTCGTCTAACAATGGAGAAGAAGATAATTGTTGCCATAAAGTATTTAACAAAATTTTTGCTTGCTCAAAAGGTGTAATAGATATGTCTTCAGATATTGTTGAATGTCGATCTAGAGGTACAATAAGAATATGATTATGCCATTGAGCATTCCGATCATTCGCTTTGTATTCTTCAACTTTATTCCTAAAAGTCATGGCTTGTTCAATTGGATCAAATTTTCCAAAATTGAAATGAGAAAGAATATTTTCATATTGTTTTTGTAATCCACGTAGAGCTGCTGGTGTTTCCAGTGGAAAGTAGAAAGTCTGAATGAATAAGAAAATTTTATTTTAAATATTTAATTACATTCTCATTCTCTTATATGAATAACCTTTTTCTGAGTCAGATTCGTCAATTTGTAAACCATAAGTGGACTATATGATCGTTCAAAGATACCACCAAGAGTTATCTTTATATTTAAACTGAAAAAATTTTTATCTCTACAAAATAAATAATGGATTGAATATAAAGAATAGACTTCTTACTATTTGATATTATCCTATTTTAGTTAATGATATTCACAACAGAGACGTGCAGTCCACGGGTCTTAACCCGCGGGGGCCACGTGGCGACGGATGGGCGGAGATCATTTTTTTTAGATATGTCGGGTCGGGCGGGGTACGGATATGGTTCAGTATACGGGCGGTCCAGGTCGGGTGAGACAGTCAAAAAAAAACACGGGTCTCAGACGGGGCGGGGCGGGGCTAGACTTCACGGGTTCGGGCCGGGTAAAGGATTTTTTCGGGGCAAACTGAAGGACCGTAAAAAGATTATCAATAGATGCCATTTTCCTACATGTGTGGTAAAAGTAAAAAACGATTCATTCATTCTATCCAACTAATTAGCTGTATCCTCACTTGTTAGTTATTTATATCTTGCTATCTTTCATTTACTCTTTGTTCTTCGGTATCCCCGCTTCTTCTGTTACAGTTGAACGTACGTTTAGCTCGGTCGATGCCATATTAAGTCATAGAAGAATCAATATCAATCTGTCGTCAATTGATGACATTGTATTAGTTCAATCAGCTACAGCTCACTTAAAGGACCATGTATCGACTCTGTCTTCTACATTTTTTGTAGCAAATTGATTCATTAGGCCCCTCTTCCCTTAAAAAAGCCAATTTTGGTCAAAAATTTCAGAGCGGAGACAAATGCAGAAGAAGATAGCCCGTTTTCAGATCTTCCAAAAATAATATAGGTTTTTTCCAAACAACCCTTCTTTGGTGAAAAATTTTGATGATTCATGTAATCAACTGCTCAAAAACAAGGCTTGTTTTTGAAAAACGAAATAAGATTTTTCGTTTTTTCTCGGTTTATGACTTTTCGATCTTGGTACAAGGATTTCTCAGTCCAGGGTCAGGAAATATATCTAAAATTTTTTTGTTTGAAAGAGCGCATTGAGATGCAGGTCATCATAGAGTGTCGTTTTTTTTTAAGCTTTGTTTTTTATTATATATGCAGACATTTATGTAACTAGCCACCCATTTTTGGCGCATTTTTGAGTCATTGAACTTGTGATTCCGTTTTCCGCTAAAAAAAGTATTAATTTAAAAAAAAAGGACTATAGTGCCCTGCCTCTTGAGATGCTCTCTCAGACAAAAAAAAATAAATATATTGATCAAGCTCGAACCAAGAAATCCTTCTATGAAAGTGGGGTAGTTTTGACCTTTGTTAGGTCGATATCTCTGTCAAATTTCAATATATTGAGCTGAAAATTTTACGGGTCGGGCGGGGTGGTCTAGAAGGTTTGTTAACGGGTGAACCGGCGGGGCGAGGTAGAAACTGAACGAGGCGGGACCGGGGCGGGCAACGTTCAGAAAAATAATCCACGGGGATCGACGGAGCGGGTTAACGAGTTTCAACGGGCGGGACCCGCGGGGCATAAAAAAACACTGCCCCGCACGTCTCTAATTCACAAATTTATTCAAAATACAGCTATTCAATGAATTGAAATTAGGAGTATTAGATGATTAATAATCTTTGTCGATAAAGGATGGAAAATTATCTTGATATCATTAATGTGTTAAATGATGAATGTGTGATTTGGCTCTGTTTTGTTGAGTGACTCAATCATTTTCTAAGACTTTTCTATCGTATTTCAAGGCTACAGTAAGCACCTTTTCTATATCTTGAGCATGACATGCGGTGTTCTTTTCAAAGACTACTAATACACAAATTCATTAACATCAAACTTTTTTTTGTTAGAAAACAAAATTTTCAATTCTTTTTTCTTTTGAAATCTTCATTCTTATTCAGTTAACAAGATATGCTCTTCGTCGAGTGTTAGTTCGATCAAGTATTCATAGCTTCTTGGAGAAAACATAAAACAAAATTTCGAATAAATTTCTGAAGATCATTTACCGGAATCGGATAATATGAAAAACAACAAGTAACGTTCCTTCGAGGATTCGTTCAACTCCTTCTCGGGAAAATGATGTTTTGAATCTACCAGCAAATTATTTATTTTAATTAATTAAAACTAATCTTAGATTTAATTTCCTCATTCTCGATTATCTTTCGATCAAATCTTATGAAAAATAATCTCATTTTATTCTTGCTAAACTGTTCTCTACAAGAAAGAAAACAATGGTTCAACAATTGAAAATTTTTGCGGAGAATTTGATAATATTCACTTGACTTCCTAGTATAAACAACAAAATCTTAAACTTACGTTGATTCCCATCGGATTAATTTCAATCCGATGATTTTCTGTTCAGTTTCATTCAATGATAGAGCATAATCGATAATTTGATCTGAATTTTCAATTGTCCATGGAATGATAAATATCCATTTATTAATAAATATTGTATTTTTCTCTTGAAAATCATTGAAATTTTCTTTAATAATCTGTTGATGAATAAGTTCTATCCGTAATTGATGATCTTAAATATTCAATAAAAAATATTTATTAAAAATTTATTCATTTTTTATTCTCCTACTAGGTAAACATGTCAATAATTTAACATAATTGAAATAAAATGCAGCAGCACAACCAGCACCAACACCAATACATTGCTTAAAACAAAATAATATTCAATTATTCATTATCCTCCATTAATATAAAAACTTACCAAAGATCTTTCTTCGATAGAATTATTTAATTCATCAAACATATCTGTATAAGTCTTTGATAGAACATTCATATCTATTTAATAATATTTATGATATTTGACTAATAAATATTGAATATTACTTTTAAGATAATTGATTATTTCATGAATTTCATTATCAGTTAACTGAAGTGAACGTTTGTTTAGATCAAATGTAAGATAAGGAATTGATTTAATAATATGACATGGAATATTTTGAATAGCATTATTGATTAAAATAAAAACATCACGTAATACACCATGCTAAAAATATATATATCAAAAATAATATTTTTAAAAATATTTATAATATACTTTTATAATCCTCCGTCCAATAATTTCCATCATTTGTCGATTATCTTGATCAGTCATTTGATCAGAACATATGTAAATAATTTGTTCTAATTCTTCAATTGAATCAAGTTCATCTTCAATATAATTAACTATATAATCATGATTTTCCAATTTTTCTTTGAGATTTCTAAAGAAAAATAAAAATTGAATTTAATATTTTTTTTTAATTACTTAATTAGTATTTCAATCGATTGATCATTAATAGATTTATTAGAAAAGAAGAGTACAATATGACGATTTGGTTCACATGGAAAGATTACTGATGAAATCTAAATATAAAAAATTGTTAACATGTAGTTTTTTTTTTAAAATTAAATTTCTTCAATTTACAAATGTTTCCAATGTATATTCATCCGATTTTTCATACCATTGATCAATATCATCTTTTATTTGACTCCATAATGATTTATTATCAGCATCTTAATCAAATAAATATATATGATTTTATAGATAAAAAAACAAATCCACATACAATTTGATGTTTTACATGTATCATCTTCATCAAATGTATTCATATCTTTTTGTTCTTCATCATTATATTGAATTAATTTAACTGATTCTGATAAATTATCAATAAGAATAATTCGATTAAGCATATTACAAAAACGTAAATATTCATCACGTTTTTGTGCACCACTTATTTGACCATTTTGTTCAAGTTGATTAAGAATATTTAATATATATGGATATTCACCACAAAATAAATACTAAACAAATAATTGAACAAAAGATTTTTTTATAAATAATTCTTAATTATTATTTTACTCGAATAGTCTTGTTATTATTATCAATTTCATCAACATAGTAAAATGTACGACGAAGATATCGATCATAACGTTTCATTGGTCTTGATCGAAGAACTTCGCTAATAAATAAGAAATTATCAATAAATAATTGAATAAGATATATATATATATACTTATTCATAGAAGCTAAACATATCCGATTTGGATCATCTGGATCAATAATTATTCCTAAAGAATTCATCTTATTCAATTGACATGTAGTGTCTGTATTCGGTGGACCAAAATTACACGATGTAGGTGCAAGAATATAGTATACTGGAATTAATCGAATTTCAATATTACTTTTATCTTCATCAATACATTCTGTCCTCAAATATGTTTCATATGCATCATAACAATCTTTTGTAGTTTTTTTCATTGTACTGATTCCTTCATATTGAACGAATAATATTTAATATTATAAAATAACTTTAGAAAACTTACCTCGATGTTCATTAGTAGTAATTGAGAGATTTTCAATCGAAAATATATGACATTGTTGAGGATAGTTATTTTCCGATAGAGTTTTCGTCTCAAATGTAGCCAATGGTTGTTCATTCAAACTAAAATTAAGTAAATAAGTGTTTTGTACCTATCTTCCCACAGACTGTAACCGACATAGGAGACCATCATAGGTCATGTATAAATCCAGTCTATTGAAAAATTTCCTTGTTGAAGTTCTATGCTACAAAGTAAGGAGTAAAGAAAACAACAAAACGTACAAGTCAAAAGATGAACATGTTAATACATAATTTTTAAAACTGTTCAACTATCCCAAAAAAAGGTTTGATTACAAAACAGAACAATTGTGTTCTGTTATGAAAATGCTTTTGACTTCGGATTGGACTCAATATTTAATTCCTGTTGAGTTATAGTCATTTTATTGTGTTAGACCTATTATAGAACATCAGTAGAAAAATTTAAAGAGTATTTTTTGAACTGAATTTTTGCCTGTAGAAAAGTCTGATGATAGTTAAAAAGCGTCAGCAAGAATACACATTTGGCTCTCGAGGTATTAAATTATCGAAAAACTTAACCTTTTCCCCGATCTTTCGATTTCGACCGTCAGTGTCCTATAATAGACTAAAAATATAATAACAAGACTATGACTTATCAGGAAAGACCTATGGATACAAATCCTTTAAAACTTTTCCTAGTCTCTCGACAGGACCTAAATAATGAGCGTAGTCCATGGTCAAAAGTGGTGAATCAGCCTGGTAGTTTCAATAATTAATTCATAAAGTATTCATGTATAGGTAAGCTATAAATTTGGATATCGGTTTTTTTGATCATCGAATGCCGGATAGAGCCATCTAGATTTGGTTTAATTACAAGTACGAAAAAACAAATAGTTTACTTTCGATATTTTATCTATGAGTATTTGTGTTTGATGAAAACAAAAAAAATTGTATACCTATAATCAATCGAACTAGGTTGATAATATTCATTCCACTGTCGTATATCGTCTTGGAGTTGAATAGAAATTAGAGTTTTCAAATCAATTTTATCTTGCCAAATGAAAATTTTCTCAATATTCGGTCCAAAATCGTTCACACCAATTATTTGATATGTGACTGATGTTTGTTTGTCATCATTAATTTTGTATTTGGTTGTATCATATACAAATGTAAGCGTATTCGATAATAATTGTAAAAGTGATTCTTCCTGCATTGTTGATGGACATCTTTCTTGATAAATACTTTCAATCCATGTATCTAATACAACATAGATTTTAGAAGGAAACATATCTTTACAAATATTTCTATTGAAATTAAAGGTAAGAAATATATTATTTGCTAAAATAAAAAGAAAATAAGAATAATATCATGATAATAGTCAAAGTATTGGAGATGAATCAATATATGATATTTTGTGTTCAATATACCATTCGTCTACTAACTTTATTTTTCGAAATTCGTCTTTTTATACATTGTTCCTTACTTCAGAGCATAGAACTTCAACGATAAGATGTCAATCATTACCTATGAAAAATAGTGAGACCAAATTTCTCCTTTCATATACTTTAACATTCTGTTTTAGATTGTGTTTCACAATAGTTCTACAAAAGAAGTTATAGAATCTTATTAAAAACCGATTTATAAATCTGTTCATTTTAAAGTTTTATGTCTATATTTTGTCTAATTCAACGGTTACAGTGTTTTTTCATGCTCGGTCGCCCATGATCTAGGAAGGAAGGGATTCAAATTTCCACCCACATACACCTCAATACTCTCCTTTAGATGGTGTGTCATAAGAAATAAGCAATCGAATATTCTATCATTGATACAAAATATCATAAATGGTTACATCAATAAAATTTTACTTGATCCAACTTGTTGATTAAGATAAGAATAATAATAATTAAAAACAAGTCCACTACTAGTACTATTAGCATGAAGATGCAATGGATAAAAATAATCGAATGTTTTCTAGATCAAAAAAAAAATAAGCAAAGAATAAAAAATATAAAGAGAAGATTTTATTTTGATTCGAACTGTTTTTTTTGGTACAACTTGATTATGTTGATATTCATGAAGACAATTAAATATTAAATCATAATTTTTATCTGTAAGAGTATTATCAAATTGAAAAAAAACACTATTAACATAACATGTTGTTAGAAGATCTTGATAACAAGATGGAATATTATTATCGAAAGAGATAAACATAATTCTATGTTCTTCCTATAAGATTATTTATATAAATCAATATTTACATAGATAAAAGACATACTGATACGGATTTGATATTTTCATTCAAATTAATAACATCATCACGAATTCCATTCCAAATGAATTCAATAGTCCATTTACAAGCTAATCAATCATTTCGTATAAATAAAACATATGTATCAAACAAAAACAAAATCTCTTACTTTCACTTCTTTTATTCTCATAATTTGGATCACAATCGACGAAAGTGCGAATGAGATTATCTCGAAAGTCCCTAAATCAATCAAAGAATCAAATCTTGAAATATCTTTCTTGTCTTTTCTTTCCAGGGGAAAACATCTGATTGACTGAGTGCCTTTTTGTATTAACCCATCAGATTTCAGTGAAATTTTCTTCTCTATTATAAGGATGAAATGTATTGTTTTTCAAGACCATCACGAAATTATCGAGGGTCCTCTTTCATATGGTTCAAACAATATCTCACTGCAATTCATATTGGACTGTACATTCTTAATTTATCTATTCATACGAAATTACTTCAAATCAGCGAAATCACGAAATCAGTTTCTTCTTCTTTGGTTCTTTGAAAAAGATAGTCTCACCTGCATTTGCATTTTATAATCAATGGTACATTTGGATATACAAGAGAGAAATCGATAAGGTAAAAGTCAAAATATTTTCCATGATGTTTCGATAAACCATATTGAATAAGATCCTCATATGATACCATAGTTTTTCTTTTAAATCAAATCAATACTAACTAATAATTCAATGTAAGATATTTATATGATGGAGGTTTAAGCCAATAGTGAAGTATATATTTGAATGCTTTACAAATGCAAATATAATTTCATATAAATACTTCAATATATGCGTTATTTTTTTCTTGTCATATTTTTTTGCACTTATCGTTCCCTTTTTCTCAATGGCATGAGGCAACATGGAAGTAGTATTAAATAAATATTTACATTAGTCGTTTATACCTTTCGTTTTATTTTTCTTTACAATTATCGTGCCACAGTGCATTTGTCTAAGTGCTAAATAATAAATGACGTACTAAAATTGCATATTTCACACATCATCATTACGTCAGTATACATAAAAGCTAGGAAATGTCAAACTGTATCATGATAGTCTTTATCCTTACAAATGCATATACAATTCCATAAATGTGCACGAAGAAAATCTATAGAAGAATAAAAAAAAAAATGTTTGGAGAAGTAAGAAAGGCTAATGCTTCATGTGTACTATGATCAGAACAGAAGAAAAATGTTTTTTTTTTCATGAAGAAATAATACATATACGTAAGCGACATACATATGTTTTGATGATTAATATTTTCAATGTAAACTCATGTCGCGATTTCACTTGTCAGCATATGGCTTCCAGTTTTTTCTCTCAATCGAACGCTTAAAGCAGTATATTGTGTTATTGCGCAAATAAATCAATTCCAATCGGTCTCACTGTTCGTAACAAACATTCGAGCATAGGAGGAATTCATGAGTCTCTAACAGCATTTTTAAAAATGTATGTTTTATTAAATTTTTTATGCTGGTTAGACACGCAGGAGACGCATAATTTGTCACTTCTATTGGGAATACTGGAGTTTTGAAGCATTGTTTAGCAACATCTAACGAAGGAACATTTTCAAGTGACTCGATCTGCTCGACTTCCTATTTTGACCATATGTAGGGAACCAGTAGACTAGCGTAACTGCTAAAAGATTTCTGCTCTTGTTAAGATTTGGCCGAAATAATGACTTCTCACTGGATTCTTCCTATAGAGCTCCCTACACGGGTCCAGTTATCTGAAAAAAAATTATTTTTAAATTTTCATCCGAGATTTTGTGCACATAGAGATCTCAGTTTAACAACCTCATCTATAAAGTTTCATCAGTTTTGCTTAGTGTATTGTCAAGATACAAATTACTCAATATATATATAGGCTTTTCTTTAAATTTTGTGTAAAACATTGATAGATTGATCATTTCATATCTTGGCAATATAATATCTAAAACTGACCAAACTTTATAGATATGGAAGTTTAGATGAGATCTTCATGTGTACAAAGTTTCAGATGGAAATTCAAAAATTTTTTTTTTTCGGAAAACTGGATTCCTATAAAGAGATTTATTGGGAGAATTTACTGAAAACTCATTGTCTCGGGGAAATATCAATAAGAGCAGAAATCTTTTGCCAGTTTAACTAGTGTACTGGTCTCCTACATATGGTCAAAATATGAAGTCAAGCGGAGCGAATCATTTGAAAATGTTCCGTCGTGAGGAAGAAGAGAATATACCAAATTATTACAAGTAGCGCTCATCCTACGGATTTTCGCTGACCCTTTTCTAAAAGAAAATTGAGCGTGATTATCATTCAAAATAATTTTCATTTGGATTATCTTATATCTCAATCCCCTTGATTGCATGAATTCTACGAAATAAACATCCATGTCTTTTTAAGCGTAATATTTATCGCTTTACGACTGTTTCTTTAGGAAAACGGAATTTGATACGGTTCAAATATTTCAGTTTGGTCGTCAAGTTCAATAGCATGATCAGATAGTGATTACTCCAAACCACAATTCCATCGAAAAATATCTCTTTTAATACTTGAGAATTCCGGACAGCTTCTTAAAGCTTTAGGACAACACGACTTCATATCTATTTCTGCTTACGCTACAATAAGCAAAGAACACTATGTTAGTATTCACAACTCCTTTATTAGATATGCTCTGTTACATAAAATGTCTAATAAAGAATTACTTTTCCTCAAGAATTGAGTCATTTGACAATCTATTAAGATACTTCAAATCTTACTTATTGCACTTGTGATACACCTTTCAAATCAACGACTAGCCGTTTCCATATTTAACATCGCTACATCCTTCAATATTAGTTCAGATTTGAACCAAATAGATGGATCTCGTTTGAATTCTTCTCAAAAAGTTACTGGACATTTGTTAATACACTCACTAAGGAACTAAAAAAGGGAAAATATTCAAAAACTGCTACCAATAGAGTACATTACATTGTGATCTAGGAAGAATCTTTGTCTATTTTGAATGTTATTTTAAGGTTGAGGTCCATGAAGACTCAACAATACGACAACAAGCAACTACTTTGCTTTTTTACATACTTCTGTATAAATCTTACTTTAAAAGTCTAACATATAGTATGTTTAGAGAAAAATGTTTCTCTCAGAATCAATGTCAAACATAGAGTCACGACCCTCGATTATTCTTAATTCAAGCTTAAAACAACAAGAAGTTCAATAAAAAAAGCTAAAAAGATAAACAAAGCTTCCATTCACTGGGAATTCGGATTTTCTGTACTTGACAATGATCAGTCAAGTTTTATCAAAAACTATGATTTATTCATTTATCATTAAATAATAACTAACAATATTGAAAAACTAACATCAGTCTTGATTTATCGATCTTCTGTTATCTTGAATCAAAATTTTCAAGATAAATAACAAAATGAAGTATGAATTGCTCATTTACTTATTATTAACCTCAAATTTGACCCGACATTCGAATTTTATACCTTCGATAAGCCTTCGTAGGGTTTTCTTATAGAACATCAAAAGTTTTAAATATTAATCTAGGCGACATCATTTTCCGATTGGGTGATTCCGCGAACATATTGACAAATTTTGGAAACAAGCATACCTGTAAAACTACAAACTTATTTTATACTATATGATCCCTGCTTCAATTCGGGAAATAAATCATTATTTCCTTAAAAAAAGCTGTTGCAGTCAAAAATTCCTATCAAAATTTTTAGAAAAGCTAATGCTATCGATCGATTTCTTAATCTAGACAATCTTTGATCAAACTTTATAATAAATCACTAATTTTTTTAAAAAAATTTTTTCTGTGGTAAAAGAATTTATTTTCAAAATCATAAAAAATTAATGGTACCATTCGATTCCCCGACCTCAAAAACTTTTAGTCAATGAATTCAGCAAATATTCACAGTTACTGGTATTAATAAAATTCATGCTTTTTTCGGATTGGTTTGGACAGACAAACTGTATTAATTTTCAGCAGCATATTTTCTCCGATATAATCCTTTCTTTCAGAAAAGGGAATAATAATTTTCGCGGGAAAAATGTGCCGAAGGAGCGTTTAGAATAATGATAAGAACGAAAAATGTCGTTGTTGTTGTTAGACTGAAGCAGTTACATTCTGCTTGTTGCTTGTCGACTGCCGCTTTACTTAAACTGATTGCACAACTGTTGTGTTGCTAACGGTAAAAATTTGTCCGAAAAATCGAAGGTAATCGCACTATTTCTAAATGAGATCTCTACAAAGGAGATTAGGCTGTAATTTAGATTTCTATCAACTTTTTGACGACACGAAATCAGCTCAGAAATGAGGTCTTAAAAGTTGTTAAAAACCACAGTTAGAGACGATTTGTAAAAACTGAATAGATAGCCTGACTTTTGCCGTTCTATATAACCGATAGGAACTGCAGTTTCCAATGCTTCAATTACAAGTGATATCCAAATCCCAATAAATCATCTACTACTCGTGGTTTTAAAAACTACTATGAATATTAGTATTTAACATTACGATATTTTGAAGATTTCTGGTGAGACTTCGGCATATCACTTGGCTACTCTTCAGAGATTGGTGTAATGAATTTCCTAGAGTTCAAGTTAATTCTAGCTCATTCTTAGAGAATCTAGAGTCATTGCATAAAAGTCTTGAAATTAATCATGTGATCAGTAATGTACAACATTGGCTTGATCTTTGCTTTGTATTGTAAACATTCCAGTATATGAAATTGTCAGATCCGGTACCATGATGAGATGAAAAACCTACAGTTAACAGTACTTTTATTATAAAATTTTTTCTATGGATGGAATTTATTTTGTCTTATTTGGCTCAGTATATCTATCAGAAAATGTCCATGCCCATCGTCAGATTCATATATTCTTTACTTCCTAACATGGAGATGATATTTTGTCCTATGTTTCTATCTTTCAAGATTTTAGCCTGTTTACTCACTCCATACGACATTATTAGGCTTGCGACTATTTTCACCGTCATCTATACGTTGTGGACAGCAGGATGTCATTCTTATTCCACAATTCTTCAGTATCAGAAATATATAGTAAAGTAAAAAGATAGTTAAGTCATTGTAATAAAAGCACTCGAAATTTCTATTACGTCTAAATATGCAATTGATGTTTGGATAAAGACATATCTTTTGTTTGTTTAAATTAGTCTATCAAGTAAGAAATTATGGATACATTTACAAATGCATTTGATGAAAAAATTCGTCCTCTTATGGATAAAATAGATCAAGTTCGATCATTATTATCATCAAATGATTATGGTATTACTTTTCCAAATGTTGTTGTCGTTGGTGATCAGTCAAGTGGTAAATCGACTTTATTAGAAGCATTATCATTAGTTGAACTTCCAAAAGGTTCTTGTATTGTTACTCGATGTCCATTAATATTAAGATTACGTAAATCTAATCAAAGAAAAGTATATCATTTACAAGGTGATAATACAAAAGTTGTCTTAGATGAAAAAGAATTAAATATATTAAAATATATCGAAGAACAAACAAAAAAATTAGCTGGTGATCATAAAAATGTTGTTCATGATTTAATTGAATTACAAGTTGAAGATTCAAATGTACGTGATTTAACTATTGTTGATTTACCTGGTATAGCACGTAATCCTATATCTGATCAACCAAAAGATATTCATAAACAAACAACAGATTTAATTCGTAAATTTATTCGACAAGAAGGTAGTGTTATTCTATGTGTATTTCCAGCTAATGTTGATATTGCAACAGTTGAATCATTTACATTAGCACGTGAAGTTGATCCATCAGGTATTCGAACAATAGGTGTTATAACAAAATCTGATCTTGCTTCTGATGATAATCTATTAATACAACAATTATTAATGGAAAAAGCTGATGTACTTCATTTACAATTAGGTTTTGTTGCTGTTCGTAATCGTAGTACAGATGAAAAACTTTCTTTAGAAAATGCACGTAAACGTGAAAAAGAATTTTTTCATCAACATTCAGCTTCAACTATTGTTGGATGGCATTGTCTGGGTATTGAGGCACTTATAACACGTTTAGCTGATTTATATTCTGATCGTGTTCAAGAAACATTTCCAAAAATGAAAAATGAAATACAAAATAAATTAAAAGAAGTGTGTGAACAATTATCAAAATTTCCACCAGATTTAGAAACACCTTCAGCACGTTTAGCTAAATATTATGAATTAGCTGATTTTTATGTAGAAAATATTTTAAAAGTACGTTTTATAAATTCAAATGATGGTCAACATGTTAGTATAATTAATATATTACATGAAAAATTTAAAAAATTTGAAGGAATAATACATAAATATACACGAGAATTATTTACACCAAAATATCGTTCAAAAGTTCGAGATCAGTAGAAAAAAAGATAAATAATACTGTAGAAAAAAAAATTTCTACTTCAACAATGAATGATAATGATGATGAATTAATGTTTGATGCTATTTCGAATGATGAACAAGCAGTGCAAGAAATGTTAATTAGTATATTTTCATATTGGAAGGTATTAACAAAAAGATTTATAGATTATACAGCATTATCTTTACGTGCAGGATGTGTTTTCGATGTTTGTTCTGGTATACGAGAACGTTTAAGACATATTCCTATAGAACAATGCGATTTCGTTGATTCATATCTTGCTGAAGATGCGTTTATTAGAAATAAAAGAAAACAATTACAGCAAACAAAAGAAAGATTGGAAAAAGTTGATGTTATACTTGGTGGACATAATATAATTGGTGTTAATAATGATACACTTAATGACTTAATGTCAATGGAAAATAATTCATTCATAACATTAGATATGCTTGATAAAAATCTTTCTAATACTGGTTTGAATGATGCTATAGGTAGCATCTTAACTAAGCCAATTCCTAGTTTCACTAATGTAAGCGCGGACCTATCTAGTTTGGTATCCGGTTATACTACTAGAAATGTGGCCTCCAATAAATGAATATAAGAGCAAGAATGGGAAATGTGTCAATATACACAATTTATTAATTGAAACTACAAAGAGCATTTTTTGATCCGTTGAACGCTAAAAACTGTTTGACTGTAATAAAAAATATTTTCCGCAGTACATTATTTAAATACAAGTAGTTATTCGACTCTAACAATTTGTCAGAATTTACATAACTTCATTATATTTTATGCAGATAATGCATGAAAATAAAATATTCTTTAGACATGCATCATAACTATCAAAGATAATAAATGCGAAAATATCGAATTTAAATCCGAATATTATGTATACTTCACCTATATTTCAAAATTTTTTTGTGAAGTACATTAAGTATTGCTTTTTTCCCCTTGGGTAATACAGTATATTATTTCCATTTTATAAGACTACGGTCTATATGAATCCTAAATGAGCATTTCAAAGTTAAAATAACCTTGGATAAATACATTTTCTTATTATTTTATTTGGCAATATCCTTCTATTTATTAGAAACAAATCGTACATATAATGCATCTTTTAATACATATAAAAGATCTATATTAAATATTAATAATGAATTTCTAGTACCTACTCTTATAGTAATGGGCGAGCCATAATAAGTAACCCTCTCAGTAGTTTAACTATAACTTTTTTCCTTTTAACCTTTAAAGCTAATTCTGTTCTTAGATGATGCACCGTCAAATTCTGTACAAGAACCAATAGCTTTTTGTTCTTTTTTTACTAAGGACATGTGGTCGACCATTTTTACTTCGATGTTTAAGTGAACCTGTTTGTTTTAATTTTCTAATATTGTAATAGGTAGTGCTCAATAGAATATTTGTTTTACGATGAATAAAGGAAGCAGATCGCATGTCATTGTTCCAGTAAGATAAAATTGAAAGATGATCATTTTTTAAATTACTGGTCGACGACATAATTGAATAAATATTTATCGAAAAGGAAAGAAATCACACTTCTATATATACGACATGTACTATATGCATCGAGGTTTTAGCCCTCAATAAATGACTTTTGTACTTACTTATAATGGTAGAGAAAAAGATGTTAAGAAAAAAAATTTTTTTCCAAGTTTTTTTGCAAACAGCTGTAGCATGAACAACAAAGAATTCTTAATGGAATAAAACGAAACGATATCGCCAACGTCTATTTTTATTGCAATTAGGTTATGATCTTGTTGAATCTCACGTAGATGGATGACGACAACAACCTCAATCAGTTAAACAAGATATTTGACTTGCTATGCAAGCAGCTAGACAAGCTATTACTATTTCACAATCTCTGACAGTTGCAACAATTGGTATTAAACGAGATTGCATATTTTGTCCAAGAGAAAATGATCGAAAAGTCATCATCCATTGTGTAGGTTGTCTTATTCCCTGTTGTCCAGATTATTGTCAAGTCATCTGTACTGCGTGTGATGAAATATTTTTAAAATAAAAGCTGATCGTAGGAGAACTTTCAGAGAGGTAAAAAAAATTACTTTTTGTTAGCTTTGCATGTTAAAATATCCTAATTCAGATGAACCACAAGTGATAATTATATACGTGGACATATTAGGTTTAAATGATGAATATTATATTTACTCACAAAAGTAAAGTGCCACTCTTAATCCAGATTAGCAGATTAATTTGACTTTCTGTTAGAAGACAGATTAATCTGTTTCTTAAATTTTTATTAGTTTTTTTTTATGACTCTTTAGATTTAGATAGATTTCCACATGTTCTAAAAAACTATCAGCGGAATTCTTCCTTTTTTTTGTCAGATGAAACATTTGAACAAACTTTTTTATCACAAAATATGTCTTTCCGCTTGAATTTCACTAGTGCTCTTATCAGATACTATCGGAAGTACTCGATGTTGTTCGAGATAATTTGATAGCACGTATTTGGTGTAAGAGAAAACGACGTGGCTATGGTCTTCTTCTAATCATGTATATTGGATCTCTTCCTATTCTTCAATATACGTCATTCTATATGTTAGGACTATTTCTTTTCTTGGACACGCATCATCCTGTGTTCGATATATTCATTTTGTTCTGTTTGCGTCATCATGTGTTACGTCTATTCCTTTTATATATCAATTACATCACATATATGTCCGGCTATTTCCTCTTGTTCATAATATGTTCTCTGCTATAATCAATTATGAGTAATGAGTAATAGAAATTTATCTCACCTGTTGCTTTCATCATTCGATGAATATTTCCATTCATATGGTTGCTCTTCATCTTATACGTTCTGTTTGTTTTGTTTGGAACATCCTAAAATTTCTTGTGTTCAATGGTGGAAGGCGCAGCCTTTTATATACTTTATACTTTCGTTCTCAAATTATTAAGGAACAATCATGTGCAGAAACTCTCTGGAAAAGGCAAAACTTCATTGCATTTAGTTGTATCGTGTTCAAATGCATAAATAACACACAAATAAACAAACAAATAAACTTTCTTCTTTATATATATAGACAACGACTGTACATACAAAATATTATCCTTAACGTTTCCGCAGAAAGCTTTTCTTTTCTTGGTTATTCAAGCCAATTTCTTTTTGAGTCTAAATGTGTCTGTAGATACGTTTAATCTACAATTCGTGTTTATAAGGATATCAGAGATATAATGCTATAGCCATGAGCCTGTCATCAATTGTCGTTCTTTTTCTCTTTCTGTTCTGTATTGTATTCTGTTATTGTGCTTCGCATTTATTATATGTACGCTATTTCAATGTTTTTCTTTCTTGTCTCTTTTCCAAACGGCAATTTCCGTATAATATTTGTCAGTATTTTGCTTAGATATTGAATTAATTAAACTCCTTCATTCCCCGTAAGTCGACCTTTCCATTATCCATTTTAACTATAATGTATATCTAAAATATCTTTTTTTTTTCTCTTCAAACTATTATAATTACATGATTGATTATCTTCTCATTTTTCGATCAAATTTTTGTTTTATTTTTCTATCCGATTACGCATTGATGATTCAAATCGAATAATGAATAGGTTCCATCGATTGTTTTATAACAACTATGTCTGTGTTTTTTAGTTTATCTTTTTAGATTCATAACAAATTCTGTCAATGTAGGTATCTTTATACGTGTTTTACTAATCTCAGTAACCACAAAATTCTTTTTTTGATCCTTGCAGATATACGTTCTAATATACATAAAGAAATTTTGTCCTAAATTGAAAGTTGACGTCATCTAATGCAAACTTTTATAGTTTTTGCTTATAATGAACGATAAATAGATATTTTAGACTGCTAGAAGAAAACATGAGAATGTGTATATAAATATATTCTGATCTAACCTCTTATGCACTTGTATTGAAATAGAGATAATTTTCAGGAGAGCTATAATTTCACTGTTTTAGAAAGATGATTACAACTGATGAACCACATTATGAATCTTCTACCAATGATGATGACAATGACAATCATCTTGAAATATTTAGCCTTATCTGGCTTGATACCATCGCCAATATTCAAAAGAATCAAGATATGCAAGAAAAACTACGTGCTACTATTAATCATATCAAAAAATTTCATGATGTTGAAGAATGCAAAAACTACATAGAACAAGTATCAGAAGATGATCGATTAATTATCATTGTTAGTAGCCATTTGGCACAACAAATAGTACCTTCTATTGATCAACTTCGACAAGTTTCAGCAATTTATATCAATTCCCAGAGCAAGGAGGCTGATGAAAAGTGGGCATACCAGTTTGTAAAAGTAAGATTGTTTTGACAAGTGTTCAGTTAAGTTGCATCATCGTTTTAGATTAAAGGTGTCTATATGGAATTCGACAAACTGGTATTTCAAATCAATGAAGATCATACAAGTCGAACAAAAGTAGAAGAACCATTTTGTATTAACATTTTCACCACAGCTATTGATGCAGGCAACTCAACAATAGGAATCAATGGCCACTTTGTCTTTTTTCAAGTACTTATCGACTGCCTTCTTCGACTAAAATATAATGAGAAGGATAAAAATGAATTGATCTCTTGTCTTGAGAAAGAATACGAAGGGAACCAACTCGAACTCAACCGTCTTCGTGAATTTCAAAATGATTATTCACCCGACAAGGCTTTGTGGTGGTACAGTCGACAATCATTCTTTTACAAGACTCTAAATGCTGCTCTACGTAAACAAGATATTCATATGATCTTTTTGTATCGTGGTTTTATTGCTGATATACAACATCTATTACGAAAATGCCAATCTAAGCATTCTGTTCATGTTTATCGAAGTCAATTGATGTCAAGCAGTGAACTGAAATACCTTGAAAAAAATATTGGTCAATTTGTTTCTGTGAATTCATTTCTTTCCACTAGTAAACAACGACAAATAGCTAATTTCTACAGAGCAGATACAAATCAACAGAGCAATTTAGAATCAGTACTATTCAAGATTACTGCTGAGCCTATAGTAGTCACAACGAGACCATTTGGTGACATCACCAAAATTAGCCATTTTCCTGATGAATCAGAAGTACTCTTTACGCTTGGTTCTATTTTTCGTCTTAACTCCATCGTTTGTGATGACTATCATGTCTCGATCATTGAAATGTCCTTATGTGGTGATGATGAACATAGTTTGAAGCACATTCTTACAGATATGAAAAAGCAATATGGCATTGGAGAGACAAATCTGTGTACATTGGGTAAAGTATTATGG
>JAJEKB010018920.1:0-13205 GCA_022393335.1 Macrotrachela quadricornifera
AAAAAAAAAAACTCAAGCATATTTTATTTGCTTATTTATTGTATCAATAACCTTGGAGTGATAAGTCATTATTATTTAATATTAAAAATAATATTATATCAGATTTTGATTAAATATTTTTGTTTTATTTATGCAGAGAGAATATATTGAAGTATTTAAGTCATGTATGCCAAAAATCGGCAGAAGATTGATTTCATCGTGCCTTTGTTCTTAAGATATCGAACATTTAAGAAAATTTTCCCATATCAACAAAATTGTCACGAAGGAATAAATTCATTTTAGGTTTTTCATATCTTATTGAAATTGACTTATAGTCAAAAGATAGAATCTAAACAATTTGAACTTTTCGGCATATTCTCTCGTTAACTGCATATATATATATCGAACATCGAAAGTTTTGAGAAAATATCTTGGTTTTGAATTTGACAAAAAATGGAATAAAGATTCTATTGAACTTTGAATAGACTATGCTCAAACAATGTTATTCTTCTTATAGCTCAATTCAGCTCAACTATTAAAATGATTGAACATAAATGGCTTAATTAACTACTTTTTTTTAAAATAATGATCAAAGCTATTTATAATAACTATCATCCATTCACTTTTACAATTTTTCTTACAGAAATTGACAAATGACTTTAGCTCAAATAATTTGACTATGAAAGTCAAAAATATTGTGAAGTAACATATGTATTAAAATTCAATAAATATACAATTGAAATAAAATCTTTTTACTATTTCTGTTCAATATTATTAAAAAAAATGTAAATCTATCCATTGATAATATATATGACAGGAGTAACATCCTTTAAAACGTTTCATTAACACACAAATGCATTTCGAGCGAGGTTCGATGATTCGCATCATATTTTGATTCGATATTAACAATCAACCAATAAAAATATTCAAATATCTAACTGTTTATTTGTTCTCTTCAATAATTTTTAGAAAGTTATTCAGTTTTTTTTTTGATATAGAAATATACATTTATTTTATTAAATAATTTTTTTTTGAATTTTTAGATCATTTCTGTTTAATATACAGAAAAAATAGTTAATCAATATGGTTCAACGATTAACTTATCGTCGTCGTTTGTCATATAATACCAAATCAAATCGGGTTAAAGTGTATGTTTAAATTTTCATTTTTTACGTTTTTTTTTTTTAAATTTATTTATTTTTAGTGTTAAGACACCCGGAGGTAAATTGACATTTCAATATGTAAAAAAACGAGGAACAGTGCCAAAATGTGGGGATTGTAAAGTTGAATTACCAGGAGTAAATTTTATTTATTATTTTATTTATTTGATATATATATTTTTTTTTTCGTTTTAGATTAAGGCATCTCGTCCTAAGGAACGTATGTCAATGACTAAACGATTGAAAACAGTATCACGTACTTATGGAGGTTCACGATGTGCTAAATGTGTTCGACTTCGGTAGGAAAAAAAAATTATTTTCTTTTTAAATATTGAAACAAAAAACAAATTATTTTTTTTCTGTGTATATTTAGTATTGTTCGAGCTTTTCTTATTGAAGAACAACGCATTGTTGCTATGGTTATGAAATCCAAGAAAGTAACTGGACCTACAGAACCAGCTGCACAACCACAAACAACTAGTCAAAAATCGAAATAAAAAGAAAATAACAAAAGAAATCTTTCGATTGACTATTAATTATTGTTTTTCTCTCATTGATGACCAACTTTAATATTTGAGAGATTTAAGAAAAAATAAAAAGAAACAAACAAATATATTATCAAAAATAATATAATACTGCTATTAAATATATTCTTCTATTTATATATTAATGAGAATAACAAAAGATTTATCATATTCTTCTTGATTTTTCTAATGCATAAATAATTCTCGTCAGATGGATGTAAACATCACCTAAAAAAAATATTTTTCTTTATCTTTATTTGATTCTTGAAATTTAAATTAACAGAAATATATCAAAGGAAGATTCTATTTTTCTTTCATGATTACATTTATTTATTCAATTTCAATCATCCATACTTATTAATATAATTACATATTCATACTTAATGTATATCGTTTATCCAACTTCCTACTTAAACAATATCACTATTCGAAGTAGTATTCAGTATCGTTAAACATTTCTGCAGTTATTCCTACTACAATAGTGATTATCAAAATTTTTCTATCTATTAATAGTTACATCTTATACTTTATTTTTTTATTCCAGTCGATATTTGAAAAATTCTAGCAATGTTTCGAACAGGCGACGAAACAAAAATCATCATCATCTAGTGGTACTTATTGTGATTTTGAACACGTTTAAATAATATAAACAGATAAATTTAATAAGAAACTTGCTGTACGCCTTTTCTTCGTTGTTCAAAAAGACACTGATGGCATTTTTTGTGCATAAATCGCTATTACTATAATAAAGAAAAGGAGTACAAATAAATGGAAAATAATCTTATTTTCATTTATGATAGTTCTACTACTTGTGTATCTTGTTATTCGATATATTCATACATGATGGAAACATATTTATAACTGCAATAGTAATTGAATAAAAATTATGAAATTAATATAAAAAAAATTATTTAGACTAGTTTAAATAAAAAAAATTATCTATTTTAAGTTTATAATTGTTCTAAATAAATTCTTTTTGATGATTGAGAAGCATTTTTACTCAGATTCTTAGGAAAATTTTACATAGTGCATTTAATAAGAATGAATGAAGTTGTGATCTTCAGAAATTCTAAAACAAAACTTTCCATCTATTTCTCCTGATTTTTTTTTACAAAGTAATATAAAGAAAAAACATTTGAAAGAAAATGGATACCAAATTAAAAAAGCATTTATTGCAATTATTTCATCAACAGCATACTTTATATCAACGAATATGGAATATATTCTTTATATAAGAGTATTCCATTTTCACTTTTAAGAAGAAAGAGTTATGCATCACGTTCTTCTTGATTATTTTTGTAAAAGAAAAACGCGACTACATGCTACACCTTAGATTGCATCTATCTTATATAAATATTGTTAATGCTGTAAATCATTATCCGTCGTGTGCTTTTTTACTAGGAAAAAGACTGAAACGCAATTATAATTTCCTTATTATTATTCTCTTTATGTAGTTTTTTGTATAAAAGATGCTTTTAGAAACATAAAAGCGTCAATCCGTGATGAAAAATATATAATGACTGATGGAAATCCTTTTGAATTCCTCATCATCTATGCTTTGTTAAGCATAACTAACTATACTGTTATTACTATTCCTAGTATTCATTTTATTTTTATAAAATTTTGAATACTCCGATTAATAGATATATTAAAGAAAAATTACAATTATATCTTATATGATTTAATCCATGGACACTGAATTACGTATATTTGGTTTTATTCAAACTATAATTTTTATAATAATTATTATTTTTGCATTAATTTATTCAATTCCAATCATATGTATCCGTCGTTTTCATAATAATAATAATATACTTACAATTAATGTATGTGTAGCAACAATACTTTGTTGTTTATCTTGGCTTCCCATTTATGCAGCGTTTATGTCTGATTATCGATTTGAAGTTCTTTTAAAAATATGGTTTGTTTTTACTATTGCACAAACCATATTTACAATTCAAGTACCATTCAGTTTTGTCATAGTTTCAATTCATCGTTATTGTTCTATAGCATATCATACAAAAATTTTTTTTAAAAGTAAACGATGGATTATATTATGTATTACAAGTCAATGGTTGTTAGCATTTATCCTAATATTACCAAATTTTTCATGCACTGTTACAGTAAGCGTTTTTATGCTCGAATAGAAACTATATCAGACAGTAATGATTTTTGTTTTAGTCTTGTGATGCATCACTATACCCATGTGTTTATGCTTTTGTAAGTACTGTAATAGTGCCATCAATAATATGTTTCATTGTAAACATGCTCATATATTATCAAGTTCGATCATCATCTCGTCGTATTCAACCAAAAAACATGTCTGGCAATGTTCAACAAGTAAAACTAACTCATCGTGATATTTATTTACTTCGACATATGGTTTTGATGTTTTGTATATTTATTGGAGGATGGGCACCAACGTTTATACTTCCAATAATTTCTTATTATACATCTGTTCATACAATAGTGAGTTCATCATTTTCAGTTTGGTGTGAATTAGCTTTATTATTTGATATGATTGATTTATATTTATATAATCATGAAGTGAGAAAATATTTAAAAGATATTTGTCTAAGAATTGTTCGATGTTAAAGAAGAAAAAAGTACAATTAATATTATTTTCAACAAATTACAAGTATATTATTATGAATTTAATCAATTTCATTTTATCACTACGAAATCGTATCAATAAAATAAAATTTTATATTAAAATTTCAATACATTTTCGTTGCTAAGTTTTTTTTATAAAGTTCTGCTCAAAGTTAGTACAAATGAATCATAAAAGAAAAAGAAATCATGAATAACAATCATAGGACGTCACGATAACAATTAACCATTAATGGATAGTAACAACAGATATATATTATACATGGTTTTAGTTTAATTTAATTTTCACAAAAAAAACCGAATAAAAAAAGACACAACTGGAATAATTGTCATCATTGGAATATATATTAAGAAAGTTCATGTAGATTTTAGAAGATGAGGATATGTGTGAATGTATATGTTCATTCATTTGATAAGCAATCTTTTTTTTTGATTAAATAATAACTAATGGAAAATCTGTTTCGTGAATTTGAAATTTTTTGCATAAATAAATGTGTCGTTTATCTATTTTGTTCGATCAAATGAAAATACATCGTATCCAACGAAACGTGTTTCATCAATAATAAATATAACATCATTGATTACTTATAATCGTAGAATACCAACAATTGTAACAAGAATGAAGATCATTTTATGAACTATACTGCTTAATAAAAAGTTGTTAGCATAATCCCTGCGGAATTTTTAACGGATCATCTACATTCTATGTAAGAAATTCATATCGTGCCGGTGACACTCTGTGATGTTATCGATAACGATCTATGGGGATAGTGGATTCAAATTTTTATCCCTATACACTTCAACACTCTCTTTCAGATCGTTTTTCACAAAAAACAAAAGTTACTAACTTCTTTCTTGCATACGGATAATAAATCATTTTCTCTTTTCGCTGGAACCATTTGATTTTTTCCGATCGAAAAGAAACTACTCGATGCTTTAATCACTTATTATTGTTAAATCAATATATGCTTGTAGAAAAAAGTTTTCGCTGAGAAAAATACTTTTTGGTTTCAACAAACAAAACAGCTGATCGAATTTTGATGATTTTTTATTGTTTGATTCAATATTTTCTTGGAAAAAAATATGAAGATTTTATACAATGAGCAACACCGACTTATTAAGTATTTGTAACAGATAGAACAAATGAAGTATCCTTATTCGTTACCGATACATTTTTGCGTACAATTCGTTATATCCAGAAAAATACTTCAAACAATAAAGACTTCGTTTATATTATTCTACAAAGAATTGCTTTCTATTCAACAATTTTACTGTTTCGAAACTAGCAATATGGACTTATGTACAGCTCACTGTCACACTATTATACTCAATACATTTGACCTTTTTTTTTGAGCTATTGAAGGTTTTATAGATCTTTGCAATCTTTCCAATCTATATATTTTAATTTCGTCTTTGATATATACTGACAACGATGTGATACGATAATATCACAAGACGAAGATTATATCATTCTACTATTATAGAATATTATTTATATAAAAACATAAAAATAACTTTTCTTGTACACAGATGGCAAGCATCGATGAGTTTTTCTACCATAAACTACTAGCATTGGTTTTTGCACACCATCGCGATGTTTTAAGATAATGTAAGACGATTTTTAATGCTTCACTTGTTCCAATTCGTTCCAAAGCTAATAATGCATTACCATTAACATAACGATTTGGATCAAGATAGAGTGCGTCTTTTAATGCAGGTATTGCTTGAACTGCTTTAAGACCAATTTTTGCTAGAGATAATGCCGCAGTAAATCGAACATGAGATGCATCTTTTGAATCCATTTGTTGATCTCGATCACTAAGGGCACGTGTTAAACATCGTACTACTGTATCAACAACATGTTGTTCATTGGATTGGATAGTTCCTAATGCTTCACAACAGTACTGTTTAACTAACCATGAATCAGTCGTTTCCAAAACATGTGCTAATAATGGTAATGTTTCTTGTGCTATCGATCCCATTTCAGAAAAGATGAAGGCTATATAAGATGCCAGATAAGCATTCTTTTCGTCTTTTTTTAGTATGTTTTGCAATTCAGTAATGGCATCTTTATTGTATCTACAGGTTGTCAACGCATAAATCACTTCAACATCAGAGTTTTTTCTGATTTTATACAAATGATCAATTAAAATCTTATATTCATTGTTTAAACCTAGATTATATGCTGCTCTAAGACGAATTTTTCCATCTTTATCATATAATTGTTTTTCCCATTCGGAAATATCTTCTTTAGGAGGAAGTTGTTGTGGTGTATGAACACTACCTATCATCCAATTCCAGATATGTTTAACAATCGGTTGTAATAGACCAGCATCGGCTGCATCATAAATAGCATTTGTTGAATCATGATTCCATGTTGGTTTAGTTGGTTCTTCAAGTCGATTAAACTGAAATTTAAACATAAAACGGTACGAATCTTTCGTTTGATTGGCAGTTCCTTTATGGACAATATCATAATGGATTAATACTACAGTACCAGCAGTACAAACCATATAAATATCATCGTCTGTGCCATTTGGTGCACCAGTTTTTTCAGCTACTCTTGGATCCACCAGATCGTATTGTGATCGAGGTTTAATAGCAGTTGGACCCATTTCCATTGTTGTTGTTTGAGGATAATACATAGCCATAATATAACGTAATTGATGATGACGAAGTAATTTTTTATAACCAAAATAACTATCCTTATGCCACTGTTGATCTTTAGTGCCGGGTTTGGTTAAATGAGGATGTCGATGTGGTTGCATAGTATAATTTGTACCCAATAAACTTTCTAATGCACCACTGACGACAGGATCATCGAATACATGTTGAAGTTGAGGTATTCGTGGAAGAATATTATTTCCTGAATTGCCTTCTCTCTTGAAAATTGTTAAAGCTTCCGTGAAAATGGATGAGTGAAAATTCTCATCAAGAGAAATTGGCTGCAGAGCTAAATAACCGTTGATTAGAAAGTCTTGCACTTGTTTATCGGTTAGTAAGAAGGATGTATTCATTGTTAAATTTAATGTGGTATATGATAATGTATACGGAGCATAATCTTGACCCTTTATTATATATAGATAGGTAGTGAATAGTCTGTAATGTTGAAATTCATGACTCATTCATGAAAGAATCAGAAAAAGATTAGAGCAAACAAGAAAATTGTCATGCTGTATTCAATAATTCAGTTCTGTTGCAAGCGACATCTCACCTAGTTTTTTTTACGCTTTTAATCCATGATAATGATTTCCTTGTTGAAGAAGAAAAGCAGATACAGGGAACTCTATGAAAAACATTCTTATTTATAAAAAAGAAAAAGCTGGCAAGAACCGCAAGCTCTGTTATTACACCAATAGAAACGCATTTCTTGACAATTTTACTGTCTCTAATGAGCACACTACATATAAATTAGTTAACATTTAGTATAAATACCTGCTGTATAACGTATTAAAAATCTAACATCTGACAGTAGTCCTTCGACGAGAAAGTGCCGAATGAGTCTGCAGGCGAACGTTACTTATTTTACAGTTAGTTCGTATTTATTTGCTGAGAAAAACAAAAAAAAATTAACCAATATTAGCATTAGTTGTAAATGAAAGAATATGATTGATTCCACAATCGTTAAAATATTTTGTACATTCACAATTGAATAAAATCACATTGTTAGCGACTGTTAACTGACCACCATTTTTACAACCACCAGCTGAAATCCAATTATAAGAAGTTATTATGCCACTTGCAGCTCGAGCACAATCCAATTGACCGCGAGGAGATACTACACCTCTGTATATAAATGTGCCTTGACCACCGGTCTCCACAATGTGGCATTCAATTTTTGTAGCATAGACATTGGATATTGCAATTGACTATGTAATGAAATTATTATAAAATTATTTTTATTCCAATACGATTTATAAACACTTACCAAAAAAAATAGTAGAAGTTTCATCATTTTCAATGCAATTATATTCTTTATTCCGTTGATGATTAGCTTTTGTACAGACTTGACGTTGGTTTTTATGTTGTACTTCGTAAAGTATCTTGTTCAAAAATAAATATTCCTCAATGAATTGACTCCTTTTATACACGATGTTAGACGAGGAAGAGAGAAAGAATATGTAGAATAATTAAGAAATGTTGTCATGTGTACGTATTAAAGCAAGAAAGGAACTTAAAAAAAACGTCAATTAACTCTTCTGCGAAAGACAAATTGATGCGTATGAATGAATCATCTATTAAAAATTTCAATCCTTTTAGAACGATACGAGCTTCTTCAAACTTTCTCTTAAATTTTCATTAGTCAATGGATTACTCACTCTAACGAAACAAATTTCTTTTCGTAGAAAAGAAATGTGACATCATTGTTGAAGTTTCTTCCTTATCTCATGACATACAAGTACATAGTGATTATTCAATTCCAGATGTTCTTTCTCATAAAGTATGCTCATCATATTATGTGAAACAGTGCATTTAACTTAATTCTTCTTGATTTCATCGTTTTTTTGAATTTATCTATTTTTATAGAAATTGATTAAATCAGATGAAATATCAAGTTGTCGACTATAGATTTTAACGAGGAAAACAGTATCAACTAAGTCAATAAATCTTCTGAAAGAGAAAATGTTCATAGATCAAAACACTATCTTTTTTCGCTGAAAATAAATAAGCAGCTTGAACTAAGACTTTTATTATCAGAACAATAAATTCATTGAGAAGAGACAAGCGTGCTCTTTGATGATATTCAGGTGTGACAGAAGATCTTAATAATGGAATCTAAAGTGATTAAATTGTCTTTGATTGTCAATGATATACTGAATTTAAAGTATATCATATTTTCCCATGGAATAAGAAATCAGTGACATATCGTTGAATTGTTCTTGTTTGGTGATCCAGTAAAAAATGTTTTTTTTGGTCTTTGGTTGTTTTTATATTGATGAAGAACCAAGCAGAGCTATTATTCCGTGATTGGATCATCAATGTCATGTGAATCTTCGTCTCTTTTATCTTCATTGAGTCAAACATCTATGAGCTACTTTAGTGAAACTGATTAATTCTGCTTTCATGAGAATCACCGAACTTTTAGCTTCATCTTTAGGTTATCAAAAGGTCTCACTGAGACTAAGAATATCCTAGAAGCGTTTGTGTCCATGACATATTACTGAAGATTCATGGCTGGTTTACTCATCGCCAGGCCAGCAGTAAAAGATTAGGTGTGGCAATTGCTGAGAAGAACCGTTTTATGGATCGGTTTCTGACAAATTATAGATTATGCCGAATGTTTTTGCTGTGGCAACTGCCACACTTTATCATGGTGGTGGCCCGCGATGGTTTTATTAAGTTAATTACGCAACGAAAAGCATTTCCTTGCTACAGATCCAAAATTTAGTAAAACTATTATATCTCTTCACGAAAAGGCCATGGGTCCAAATTCTTGTAGGATTATTCCAGTCTAGATATCTCCTCGATGTACCCAAAGTATTGACTATAAAACGGTGAATCACTTCCGGTACTTCCCTCGTCACTCATATTAAAATAAGATCTCATCGATGGTGACAGAATAAGAATTTAGTATTCAGTAGAACTATCGCTGTAAGAAAATATTCAGAGTAGAAATTTTTTTTTCATTTTATTATAATATTTTTGACTCAGACATGATTTTAAAATCCATGAACATATTTTTGACCTAAGTCGAATAGTCTTTCATCTGGTGTAATTTAGCAATTAGTTGAACCAAGGTCGACATCTAATTGGTATTGTGCACCAAACCATGCATATCGTTTCACCCAACTCACTGAATCAAGTTTAGGAATATTTTGTTTCAGAATTTCACTGACTTCTTGTTGTAAGACTTGATCGATTTTGATTCCGTGATGTGCAAACAAATTCTCTCATCCAAACAGGATATTTATTTTCAAATTGTTGACGAACATGTGTGACCCAATTAATAAAATCATTCGCTAACTTTATTCAATTCATTGAGAAAATGTCTCATCCACTTTAATTCTTGATCTGTTGAAGTGATTGCTGGTGAACCAAGTCGAGCACCTTGAGCTCTGAAGGGTTCAATATATTGTTTCCATCTACGTGCTGCATCTGCAGAACTCATACTTGTTTGTTCACCACTTTTGGGTTCGTTGAAATCAAGCACAACTTTAGCACCATTTGCCTGACTCAAGAATTGGTTTCCATCATAACCTCGATTTGTACTTCATAACATTGAAACGAATTCTATATCAGCTATATTAATTTTGTAGGATGACTAGTTATACACCCAGGAGATTTTTCCAGCAGAAAATATATTCGGTGAATCTTGCTTGTTTTCCAATGGCCAAGCAATACTTCATTTACTTCCACTATAATTAAAGAAATAATAAATATCATAACTATCTTTGTAAGAATACTGCACGATTTCCTCACATGACTTTAACAAGTTTTAAAAGTAAGTAAATATCTGCATTTTATGCTCAAATATATTTCGTTTTTGGTGAAAGTAATAGTGAATTTTCAAATGCAATTATTCTGAATTGTTATCTTTCAGTATAACAACAGGAAGATGTCAAGTTTACAATGAGTTAAAAGCTGTAACTTTGAACACTATTTATGAACTTTATTCGAACAAATAAAAACTTCATACTTATATCTATCATCTGAAAGAACATTAATTGATTAGCTTTGATAATTAGTGGAATTCTACAAATTTACTTTTAACGCGGACTTTTGAAACACTCTGTAAATCACATAATCGACATAGTAATAGGTATATCTATTATAATCAAGAGTACAAGTTTATCTCTAAAACAGATGGTGGAAATGAATAAAATGTTTTGTTTCGCAAAATAAAACAAAAATTAAAATATTATTTAATGAGGATATATACAGTGAAGCAGAAAATATAAGACAATATACTTATAGATTGTTTTTAATAAATATTTACACGATTTCGCGAGAAAGCTTTCCCAGATATGAAATTGCTTTTGGTTCAGCACTGTGTTTATATGATAGGGCTTACTGAGCAATGAAAAAGCTTAAAATGGTTCAGTTTTCCAACCTTTTGTTTCTGATATATCGTATTTTACTATATTTTTTAGCAAAATATCGTGAGTTTTCTTAGATTTGCCTAGAAAATCAAAATTTTGCACAGTTCAAAGTCTCAATGAGATCCGTTTATACTGGAAGTTTCAGACTTTTTCCTTGCTTATATCTTGAAATTGTGAACATAAAACATTTGTGCAACCATAAGTGGTATAAGAGATACATTTTCGTATAATCGTATCTCAAGATAGAGAGGACTAAAAAGTTTAAAACATTCAGAATGAACTAGAGGGTCTATCGAATGAACATACTCCAGATTCAAAAAAAAATTCAATATTTAGAAATACTCTTTCATTAAAAATCTAGATTTACTATACAATTTGTATCAATCTTTATCTTTTTCTTTATTTTCTTAAAACTAAATCTTAAGTCAAAAATATTTTCTTCTTTATTGTCATTTTGTTTTACTTAAAACTTGATTTATATTCAGTATTTCAATCTAAATATTATTATTATCTTTTTTTACTAAAGTACGATTAAATTAACGCTCCTTTTCATAATCATCTATCTGTTGGATAAAAATGAGAATCAATAAATGAGAAAATTAAAAATAATATTTTCAAGTTTATCTAAGTCTATAACTTTGTTCAATTTATATAGTATTTTTATTTTCAAATAAACTTGACAAAGTAGTTTCATAAATAACACGTTACCTTTTCAAGTTGATTCTTAAATATAGAAAAGAAAGAATTTTAGCAAATATGTGACACCATTTTTGATTATTCTGTTTATGTAAATGTTATGTACGTTTCCGTAGAAAAATGAAATTTATTCTTCTTTATTTTTCAAATGAAAGAATAAGAACATGTTTCAGAAAGGTGAAAGTCCATTTTTTAAGAAAAAAAGTATTCTTCATCATTTTCTTGTGGAAATGATTTTCATTTAAAAAGTCACATTCTTTGCCATTCTTTTTCATAATGTATTTTATAATACTTAATAAAATTGTTATATCCAGAAATTCTAGAGAAAAATGTTCATCTTTTTCTCCGGTTGTTTTATAAAGTAATATAAAAAAAACCTTTGAATGAAAAAGAATATTCAATCAAATAGGCACTAATAGGAATTAACTCATTAACAGCACATTTTATATGAAGCAGTACGGAATATATTTTTTGTATCCCTATATTTCGTTGTCATTTTTAAGGCGGAAGAGTGATGCATCATAACCGTATTAATTAACTTTATTAGAAAAAAATGAGCTTATATGCTATATCCAAGATTGAACGTGTCTTACACAAACATAGTTTATGTTACAAATCATCACGCATCGTCTCATTCACTATATATCACAAAAGTATGAGACGCAGCTACAATTTTTCCTAAGCTAAAATCTAGATTACTAGCGCAAAAAAGCTGCTTTTACAAACATAAAAGACTCAATCCCGAATGGAAAAGCATAATGACTAGTAGAATCTTGTGAAATTCTTTATCATTTATCCTTTATTAAGCATAACTAATTACATTAATGTTACGATTCCTACTATGCATTTTACTTTTCTCTTATATCCTGTAAGCTCAGATTAACATATATATACTAAAGGAAACCTATAATCGTATTGTATGGTTTTAGTCAATGGAGCTCGAATTTCGTATATTTAATGTTATCGAAATTATTATTTTCATTATAATTATCATATTTGCATTAATTTATTCTGTTCCAATCATATGTATTCCTCGTTTTCATAATAATAATAATAATATACTTACACTTAACGTAAGTGTAGCAACAATATTTTGTTGTTTATCTTGGCTTCCTTTTTTAATTGTGTTGATATTTGAAAATCCATATACAATTCTTATACACATATGGCCTTTCCTTAATGTTTCACAAATTATA
>JAJEKB010018920.1:23205-36583 GCA_022393335.1 Macrotrachela quadricornifera
TATGGCTAAGTAACACCAGGCCACGAACTTTTGGTACACCCTAAGTAGGTTGTTATGAATTTATCACATATATTTTACTCTTATTATACAATCAGCAATCGTAAAATCTGGTAATGTTTTCAACTAATTGGCATTAGAACCAGCTCCTTGATTGTCGACTATTACTGCAGTATTATTTCACACAATTTCTTTGGCAAAATCGCATGTATAAATCGAGTTACTGCTGACAATAACTCTAGTCCATTGTAACTGTTGATTCTACTGTAGTGCCATTTCATAAAAAATTGTATACGTTGATTATTTGTATCAGCGACATAAAAGTTTTCGAATGAGTCAACAAATATATCTTTTGATGTAGAAAATCAAATGTTTACTGGCTTGTTTAGCCTCTTCTATCCATGCCGTTATCTAGTCTTAACTTAAACTACAGAATATATATCTGACACTTTACTAACATAAACATGCCAATAGAGTAGTTATATCATTTCAATAATCGTATCTCGATCAAATAAATCTAGTATGCGCAATATGCATTATTATGACAGTTGTTAAACAATAATTATCTAACAAAAAATATACACTGCTCAACAAGAAAAGTTGTTCTCTGAAATTGAATAAAATTAGATATCATATGTGATCGAATATGATTTCAAAGAGATCAGAATTGTATTATCAAAATATGTCGTTACTGAAAAACACGAATAACAAATATTTCGATTGATTTTGTGATATATTAAACTATATTTTTGGACAAATAGTGTTTGACTAATGTCTTAAAAGCTATAATCGATCAAAGGGTATGAATTTCTGAATACTAATTTCGAATACCGATGGAATTTAGACTTTCAGTTGATTACAATCCGTCTTTGCAATTGTGCAGAGAAAATTTCCATAATTCTGAATGAGTTACAAAGTTTATTAATTTTTTATTATAATATACTGACAAAATATGATCTTCTTTCACAACTAGTCAATCAAAACAAGGAGCATAGTGCGAAAGAGTGAAACGATTGTGGTAATTAGGTTTTTCCCTGTTTATTGAATTGTTCTGACTATATTTGACGCATCATCAATATACGAAGAAATGCAATAAAAATACTTGAATCCTTTTTTTTAATTTTCATTCTATGTTCAATTTTTAATATAACTATTTTTGTACATAAAATCTTGTAAGAAAAGAGATAAATGTGCCAGCTAGAGAATGAATACGAGTTCTGCTCTATACTATTTTTGCGTACATACTAAACTTATTAGTAATTGATGATAATGATTAGTATAAAACTAATATCGCAGAATGTGTTTTAATAATTTCCTATAAACATTTATCGTAGAGATAATTTTTAAAAATGTTAGAATAGAAATGCAATATCTATTCGTCTTATTTCTTGATTCAATTCGGACAGAAAATTACGTCATCTATCGATAAACTTTAGTCTTATTTTCAAATTTACAACGTTCGATAATCGATTATTTGTTCGTTAAATTCTTCTTCTTCTCTTATTATCATTTTATTAATAAAAAATCTCGATGGATACTATTGAAGAAATTGAAGAAGAAAATATATCTCCAATAATTCAAATATTTGAACGTCTTACATTTGAACGTGGTCAAGAAATTCATGATCAAGTATCATCAATGATTGAACTATTTTCATTATCAAATGTAAATTAATTTTATCCAAAAAAAAAAATAACTGTTTTCTAATTAATTGTACTCTTTTTTTTTATAGATAACTTTAGATATGTTAGACACATTAATTGAATGTATTAAAATTATTTTTGTTCATCCAAATACAAATAAAAATACACGAATATTAGATTTTTTAATTACATTAACACATGTTACACACATTAGTTATACAAAAAATAAAAATTTATCACTTGTTTTTGATGCACTTATTGATATTTTTACTCAGGTAAAAAAATTTAAAAGACTAATGAAAAAGAAAATTTATCTATATTTTAGACAATGATAGCAGTTGATAGTCAAATTCGTTATACAACAATTCGTATATTAAATAAACTTCAAACATTTATCGATCTTTCTCGATCACCTTATGTACCTGATCAATTTGAACAATATTTATTAGAATTACTTAATAATGAAACAACACTTCTTGTTCTTGATGAAATTATACCATTAGCTGCAAAATTTCAACATAAAAATCATCAATTTATTGATGGTTAGTAATTAGTTTTTTTTTAAAAAGAAATCAATCTTCTTTTGTAGCTTTTCTTCGTCGAATAAATTCACCAAAATGGATTTCATATTTCGATCGACGACGTCAAATAGTATCGTTACTTGAATATTCACCTGCTTCTCTTAATTTTCTTATAACAACAATTGAAACTGATAATGATTTATCTCAATTAGCATTTGAAAGTTTATTATCTGATGAACGTGGTTTTACACTTAATGCATTAGGTATTCATGGTCGATTAACAATATTTAAAATAGCCAGTATATCTCGTGATTTATCACGTTTTATTTTTACTCGATGGATTAGTCAAAGTGGACATGAACTTATTGATATTCTTCGATTATGTAATATATCATCTATAAATGAAAATAATAAGAATAATAATCAAAGATTAAATATTGAAACAGCTTTACGATATTTTTTGGAGGATGAAAATATTCGTCGAATTGTTATTAATAATACAAAAATAGCCATTGGTAATAGCAAGTAAGTTTTGAATATAAAGAGAAATTGTCAAGAATTATATTCATGAGAGTTTCTCATAATCAATCTTATTAACTATTGGTTAATGCTAATAGACAATTATTGAGCATGTATTTATTGCAAATTGAACTCTGATAAAAAGAGTACTTCTTTACTGACCTATCACTGAAAGTTTAGATTTATATTTTTGTCTTACTACATGGTGATACTTATACTTAGATATCCTTCTATTTTTCTTCAAGAGTAGTTTTCATGTATGTTAGCATTTTTCAATGACTGTTCCCTGATTTTAAAAAAAAATCTTACTTTTTCACAGATAAGAAATAAAATAATATACTTAACAAAATATCTCTCCCGACATATCTTTATGGATATAGAGCTTGAACATGCTTCTATCATTGATAAAAAAATTAGCTTGTGTACTCAAGCAGTAACGGAGATGCTCAATTTTTTCTATATTTCGCTACTTTTGGCCCACCTGGTATATGCACTTGTTAGTCAAGTCTCGAGCCGAAACTATTAAATTATTAAATAGGTGAAAAGATTTTTGTAAATTTCTAGAAATTCTACGTTCTAAATTAAAGATATCATACACTTTATAGATTAATTAAAACATTTTAATATATATCTGCTGTAATCTTTATTCTTAGATCTTAAATAGTCAAGATTTCTTAAGATAGGATTTCGAGCATTAATTTGATAACTCAACGGTTTCGGTTCCGGGTCTTTTTTAGAATCGTGAAAGTCTTCTAACATTTCAATTCTTCATTTATTTGTATAACTTTGGTTATATGTCACAAATATGTGATTTTTTACCAGTTTTCGTACACATCATATAATGTTAATGATTTGATATTGTTTAAGATCTATGCTTTGCTAGGAAAGGAAGTTAACAAAAGTTTTCTTATAGCTATTTTATTAACGACACATCATATCAAAATTATGTATACGATAGCTTGTAAAAAATATACATACATACATATAAAATTTCAAATAGAAGTTATACATGTTAATCTTTTGTTGAATAGTTTACTATTAAAAATGAATATTTTAGAGGTTCTGTTTTACTTTCAACCGTATCAAATTATGATGAACATTTATTTATTTGGCGTATATTATGTCAATTAATAAATGAAGAAAATGACGATATAAATATTCATCCTGATTTTCATGAATTTATTTCTTATGTTTATCGTTTAATAAAATTATCTGTTAATGAAACATTATCTTCAACAAAAGAATTTATTATATGTCAACATACAACTATTCTTTCAACGTTCGATATGCTTGATATATATCGTCGAAAATGTATTGAAGCTATGGGTCGTTGTATGCTTGTACATTTTGGTCAATATGAAACAATAGTTGAACAAGCTTTTTATCTTATTCATCGTGTTCATCCATCAATAGATACAATTAATGAACGATATCAATTTATTACATATACATTAAATGATATTATTCAACGTTGTCAAAATAAACAATTTGAAGAATTAACATTTATACAATGTATGACTATAGCAAAAGTATTTATTGAACAAGAAAAACAACTTGAATTAAATAATACAGATTTTAAACAATTACTTGATTCATTAGTACGAAAAGAAAAAAACAACAATTAGAAAAGAATATGTTAAAATTGATTTCATATTTTTCTTTTTTAATATTTAGATTAAATCAGGTTTGTCACATGGCGAGTTGAATATTCAATCACAAACTTTATCAACATTATGTTCTCTTATGTGTCATTCTCGTCAAGCAGCTATTGAATATATTAAACAAAATCTTCACATCACCGTATGTTGTTTGTAATAATATTTGAAATCAATTTTTATAATCAATATATTTCTTTAAATAATTACAAGACATTCAAGCAAATGTTCTGCTTAGAGCTTGTTTTAAGCACAAAGATTTTTTGTAGTAACAACTATGATCTCATTCATTCGTTCTTATTCTTATCACAAATCTTAATAAGATTGAATATGAAAATATATTTTTTCAAAATTTTCTTTAGAATAAAATTGAACATATATCATTAAAATGTAAATCATTATCTACATTTATTGATGTTCTTCTTGTTCATGATCTCAATATTTTAACAAGTATAGATTTATTGAATTTAACATCATCTCAATTTCTGACACAATATTTTGTAAATCTTTTTGATGAAGGCGTAATATATTTATTTAAATTTTTTTTTGTTAATAAAAATCTTCTTTTCTAGAATATTGAAATAAGAACTATTATTATATATGGTCTTATAAAATTATTTCTTAGTTTTCGTCTTGAACCAAATATTGTTTTACTTAAAATTCTACTTGATTATCGTTTTTCAAATGATCATCGATCAATTAATCAATATCAACGTGATGAAATAACTTCTTTCTTTTATTTTTTTATACATTTATCAATGTTAGTTAATTAATTAAAATAATTTTTATTTATTTATTTTTTTTATATATTTAGTTCTAATGTTTTACTTATTGAAAAATTAACATTTGATCTTATTTCACGTTGTTTACCATTCGTATCTGATAATAGTACAATAGCTTATAAATCAATTTTAACAGAATCAATGTGTTATTTTTGTATTGAACTTCTTTCATTACCAAGTTTACCAATTGATAAATTAAATAATGAATATTCACATTATCATCTTGCTAAAAATCTTCTTGAATCAATTCATAATTCAACTAATAATCGTACAACATTTATTATTAAATCTTATTTAAATACAATAAAACATTTTCAATTTCAATATATGAATAAAGAACAATTACAAATTATTTTTGATTTAATTATTCAACTTCGACAAGTTTGTTTATAATTGAAATTGTTTTTTTTTTGTTACTTATATCTATTGATATATTCTATTTTTAGTATCCTAATTTACCATTAATTGTATCAAATTTAATAAAAAATATTGAAGAACAAATACAATCATGTTTAAAATTAATCGAAAAACTAGTTAGTAAAGTAAATCATTTTATTATTGTTTTATTTAGATATGTTGTAATGAGATCGAGGTCAGGCTCATTGTTGATAAGCTTGAGATTGATCAATTTCAATCCGTACTCAATTAGGTCTAACAAACGAAGGTCTTCAGATGTGTTCCGAAGATTTCAACGAAAATAATATAGGATTGTTAAGTGACTTCTCTTTCATTTGCTGTAGTCATTGCCATCATATTCTCTACTTCAACAACGTTTTTTTTTTGTAGATGATCATAAACATTAATAAAAAGATTTCTTCTTTGTTATGAAACAAATAATACGTTATTTCATTCATATAAAAAATCGATGTAGATTTTAAATTAATCCCTGTCAAAAGATTTTAGGTATACACGGTATGTGCGACTCGGCTCATCATTTTCGTTGAAATTACCGGAACACACCTAGGAACCTTCCCTTCTAAGCATGAATCTTTAATTTAATACGTTTGAATTAGATTGAACCGTGTAAAAATATGGATCTGCAATTTTAAATATAAATCTAACTATAATTCTTTACATATATTCGTTTGTTTTTGTTTAGACAAATGGTAATAATGATGATAAACGACCACGTTCACCTTCATTATCATCACCAATAAATACTAAACGTATGACTTCATCATTTACGCCATTAAAAACTTCATCACCAAATATACTTCGTGATCGAACTAATCAAATAAATGTTAGTAATGATAATCGATCAGTTTCAAAAGGTATTAAAAGAAAATTAAATACACATCATTATATGAAACTTGATTTTGAAAATGATATAGATGATTTTTCCTAGTTATAGATTTTTCTTTTTTTATATGATTTAATTAAAATAATTTTTTTTTGTACTTATTTATTTTATCATAATGTCATTTTGAACATCTAGAAATTAAATACAAATAGATTTATATACAATTGAAATACAATGATTGTAATAATACACAGAAAAACTTAGATCTACAGTTCTATGGTGACGTAAGTTATTTATTCGAATATAAAGATAGTAAACAATTGATTTATTTATCTTGTATTTCAAAGCATAATTAGAATTAATGATAATTTAAGATTAAAAAAAAAACATTTTATTATGTACACAATCCAGTGTCTTTGAGAGATAAAAATATCATTTGCAATGTTAAATTTATGGATTAGCAAGTACACAAATTTCTTGATTATCTAATTCTCGATTGTAAATTCGAAATTCATCAATAGTGCCTGAAAAAGGTCCTGATGAAATAGGTGTAGAACCACTTTGACAACTAATTGAAGCTGGTGATCCTGATGTACCAACATTACCTAATGTGAGATATAATGGAATATTTGTATCTACTAAATTGATAGATCCAGTGTTTGACGATGAAATACTTAATTGTCCATTAATAAAAAGACGTACACCATTTCCAGTATTATACACAGCTGCTATATGAGTCCATGTATTTGTTGAGATTACAGAACCTTGAATATTATAAACAGTAGACGATACCATCCATTGAGATACTATATTTCCAGTAGTTGTAAAGACAAGAGGATCATAACAACTTCCATTACCGACAGAAGTAGAAGATAAATGTACTAGTGAGCCACCATTTGTAGTAGAAGTCGGATTGATCCATAGTGAAAATGAAAATGATTGATCATTATTACGCAGTCTTGGAAAACATTGTGATTGAAAATAACTTGTATTCGATGTAAATGAGATAGCTTGATTAACACGACCTACAGATACTGCTGTTACACCTGTTGCTACACCATTACAAAGATTAAAACTGTAATCATTGTATGTTCCTGTTGTATCAAATGGATAGTATACTATTAATGATGCATCATTATAAATTTGACAAGCATTTCGAGCAGTACCAGCTGATATCGTAAATTGACCCATACGTCTAGAAAAAAAAACAAATGAAATCAATTAAAAAATTTGTGATTGATTTATATCAATAAAAAATATATATTATTGAAAGGACAATGACTCATACTACTTACCCATGAAAATATGCATTTGTATAATTCACTGATGAACTTTTTCCAAGAGTTGTTGTTGCACTTGATGAAATTCCTTGATAAGAATTAACAATACCACGTGATACAGCATCAATTCGACCATTGACATAGATCTGTTGTTGATATAGAATTGCATCATAAACAACTGTTATATGAGTCCATGTTAAAGAAATTATACTTGTACCAATTAATGTATTACTATTACCATTCATAGAATCAAATGAAAGTATAATACGTCCATTTCGTATACTTAATGATAGACAAACTGAACTTGAATCACATTGACCAAATATAGCAAAATCATTTCCAGTATTGTTATATGGATAAAGCCATGCTTGAAGAGTAAAACTTTGTTTAGCCAAATTTACATTTGGAATTTGAATATATTGTTGTAAATTTGGATATAAAATTATACATTGACTTACATAACCGACTGTTGAAAACGAAGGTGTAGACGAACCAAATGATGTTCCGGTGGCATATCCAGTTTGATCATTTGTATTTCCATCGAGAGGATAAAGAACAGTGATTGTCGACGTACGATATGGAGTTTCTTTACCAATACATGTTGTAGTAGAACAGATCGAAGCACTAATATTAGAAGATGAAGCTAAAATAAAAGTTAGAACATATGTTAAAGAATTTTTCAATTTTTGTTTTTTTTGATTATTCATTTACATTCTGAATGAGTTTGACGAGTAGCAGATAAATATACAGGTGGAACAACAGCAGCTGCAACAACTAAGATTATAAGACTTGCAATGATTACTATAAATAGTATCTTTTGTTTGGACGATAAACGACTAAATCAAAATAAATACAAAATCTTTTTATGATAAACAGATCTCATTAATTCATTATAGATTAATAGGTTGTAATAAAAGAAAAATATTGTGAAAGTATGTTCTAGTTTCTAAATCTAGAACAAATGATAATGACAATTATCGCTTATTCTTGATTGAAATTCTATGCATGTTGACATATAGATAGTTCCTTTCTTTTTCTTTTAGTACCGGTAGAACTCATAGACTAATCTAAACAAGATTAAATACGAATATTGTACAATCATTTGATATCTAGACTTATATTTTAAATATCTTAGAATTTATATATTAAATAAGTGTTTATAAACTTACTTAAACCAATTTTTACAACCATGATCAGAATCTTTAATTTCTTTTAAATTATTTATATTCTCAGTTGAAGAAACTAAAGATTTATTAATATTTGTTGATGATGAATTTGTATTTTTTGATTTATCATTGATATCATTAGTAATTTGTTGAATTGATTTATTTGTTGTTGTAGTTCTTGATGAAATTGATGGAAAACTATTAGGGACAGATGTGCTTATATTTGTTAAAGAAGGAAGTTCTTCTCTATTATCAATTGGTTTGACCTATAAATAAAAATAAAAATTATGCATTACATTAAAAATATTTCATATGATTACTTTTTGTACAGTGTTAACCAATCGTCTTGATACAAATTCGATACGAGCCTTATTATTTTTTCCGTTAATTTTGTCACTACTCATGGAGATATATTTGTCTAAAAAAATATTTTTTATAAAATGAAAAGGAAAAATATGATATATTTCAAAGTGATTTTACTTTGTTTTGAATGTATTCATCTTGTTGATAGAACATATTGAAATCTTACAATTACGTCCATTGCATTCATTACAGTCAGTAAATTTTATTATTTTATTGCATGATTGTTGACTTTTAATTATTTTTTTTCTTTTTTTTATTATTTCTAGATATTGAAAGTAAAATGAAAATATACGTATATATTTTTTGTATTTTTCTGATGTTGTTATATCAATAGAATTAATAGATCATTCATTTTACAATAATATTTGAAAATAAAACGTTTTTTTAGTAAAAATATTATGTTGAATATTTGAATTTAATTCGAAGAAACTTGCTTACATTATAATTTATAATATCAAAGGAAAATTTATTCAATATTTTCTATTTTTGGATTTTAATCGAGTAAAGAAATATAAATAAAAAATGCTCTGAAAGGAATAGAGGCATGATGAAGGTGTGTACTTTTTAATGAATGAAAATTTTCAGTACTATTTATCGGAAATGAAGACATTTTTTAAATAAATAAAAAATATTTTATACTACTCAACTCATCTTGACAATATATTTAAACTATGAAAAAATGTTTATAATACTAGAATATATACAGAGCGGGTCAAAAGTAACCTAAAAAAAATATTGATTATCTTCAGTATAGCTCGACTAGATAGGTTCGTTTTTTTACTAGTGACAATGCTTTTGAACTATCACTATTAACTTCAATCACAAAAATTTTTTCTTTTTTACAAGTAGGAGAAGAAATATATATAGAGGATAATGCAGAAGCTACTTTATCAAAAACAAAATTGAGTATCTTAATTATGGCTGGAGCAAACGACCTGAGTTGTTTACCAAAAGACCGAGGCGTGTTCACATTCCAAGTTCATAAGGACAAGATTAGTGAGAATCTTTATTAAATTTATATTTTCTTGTTGAGATCACCAGGACTACTTATCAAAAGTTCTCACTGATCTTTTTCTGTATGGATTTAAAGCGTAAACATGCCTCTATCCTCAGTAAAAAACAATGACCCTATTGGGTGAAACGCTTATAGAAATATTCAACCAATTTTTTGTTTTGTTAGGTTACTTTTAGTCCACCCTGTATGTAATTAGATACATGGTGAATTCCTTTCTTTTTTTTTTTGTTTTAATTTTCTAACAAAAGTAAGAGCTATTAGGTGAACGCAACAGAATACAAGAGTTTTTATTTAACTAATGATTGTGTTTTATATTTGATCATAGTATTCTTTTAGTTTTTTATTCAATAAATCATGATTAAATATATCAATAGTGCAAAATAATAAACAGCTATTATGTATAATTTACACTTGATTTATTGAATATAGACGTATAAAAATAAAAATTTATCTTTTTCATTGATTAGTCTTATGTAGGTAAATACCAAGATAAATATATTAGATTTATAATAAAAATCTTAAACATCAAGTAGCGTCATCTATATTCTATTAAACTGTTTGTCAATTAGGATAGTCTCTCATTTTTTATTCTTTAATACTTGTTTGCTTCATTTTTGCCTTGTCTATGATTGATAATCAGTTAGTTTGATACTTACTTTATTATACAAAACAAAAGTCATATTCATGTTTTTTTTCCCAGTGCAAATATTATTAAAGTCAGAAATTTTTTTTGTACTATCTCAATCTGTGTATAGTATGTTATAAAAGATTTCTTTTATTTTAGATAAGGAATACGGAACTTCAATCAACGAAATGGTATGTTTAGATAACTATGAAACTTTAATTAATATAAGTGCATTTAGTCTTTCTTATATAGCTATAGTGATTAAGATGAATCTGAAACATAGTCTTCATATAGATATTTGTAATTAAAGGATTATCGTTAAAAATTTAGTGACGATTTCTATTTTAAAATATCGAATATCGAAATCTATTTATGTATTTGTTCTGTAAATAATTTATACAATTTAAAATTTAATTATAAATATTTATTTTTATTTTATAAATAGACTCACAACAATTCATCTATCTTATCTGATGTTAGTACATGTCTCCGTGATGCTATGGATTCTATGTTTAACAACAATCATACTATTATAATACCTGAAAACAATAATATGAACTTCAATGTATCTAATACTAATGAGCCATTATCAGCAGAAGCTTTAAAATTAATGATGAACAAAAGAAAATTAGTATCAAATGTTATTATAGATGAAGAACAACAAAATCAAGAAAGTGGAAATGACAATGCAAAACGTTTATGTACAATGAATGATCATCCTCAACAAGAACAAAAAACATGAATTTCAATATATATTGTCAGATCAATAATATCATCTCGAACTTTGTATTTTATCTATCAATCGTTGTGTATATGTTGATAGTAATCTTTTTTTTTCTGTGAAATTTATTTACATATTTCTAACATAAAAATATTAGAATATTGTTTAACAATTCTTTGTAATGAAGGATGTTTCAAAAACTCATGGAGAAACAATACGTATATAGTACTGAAACAATTAGATTTCGAAATAGGAAAGATTTCTTGATTTTTATCGTTTTGCATCCTATCCGGAAATAAAATAATGTTTGAGTGGAAATATTGTTACAATTTAACGCTTGATATCAGCTTGTAGTACTAATTAATATACATAAAGAAATAAACATAATACGGTTGAAAAAAAACTCGATTTCTGTCGATAGAATTTGGGCTTCTAACGGTCAATAAAGGCGCATAGTTTTGCAATGAATAAATCCTATTTCATAATATTGAATCTTATTCAAGAAAAATAATCGATTTTCATATAGGAACACTTTCATTATGAACTTGTCATAGAAGAAAATTTTTGTAGCCCTAATTTTAATCTATTATGTCTTATTCTATCGCAACTTCATCACATCTCCTTTCCATTCTAACAAAAAAGACCTAACTATGATCGTTACATAATAGGATTTAATTAATAAAAAATAAAATTGATGTGACATCTAGATGGATTTAATTATTCGTGTCATGTTTTAAAGGTTAATGACTGTGATAAATTGTGTTTGTTCTTCACATGAGATAATATATTATGTGTTTCATACCATTTTTATGAACGTTCTTGACGTATCGCAGATGCTATTGGTATGCATGATCTAATAAAATATGTAAATTAATATCGTTTTATTATCATTAATTTTCTATTATTGATTTTTTTTATTAAAAAACAAAGTAGAAAAGGTTGAGATGCAAATAGTAATGATACACAACAGGAACCATTATATATAGTAAATGTATTGATCGAGTAACTAAACTGAGCTGGCATCGAGCATGTATTTTTCATGGTTTTACACATATTGCTGAACAACGTAATTACACATAGGACACTCAACCAGTTTATTTACGACAAGATATTATCTAATATTCAGTGGTGATTTCATTTTAGATCATAATCCGTAGGCTTGTCTCCAACACTTGTAACGAAACGCCTAATTCACGTTAATATTCTACAAAGTGCGTATTAACTGTTTTCTTAGGATAATAATCGACAATAGAGATTTGTACATAGGTAGAAATGTACTCGCTAATGATATGTCTCATAATAAAAATATAGATTTAAAACTGTTTTTATTCTATAATTGTTAAAAATATTATTTTTAAATTTTATCTTGATATTGAAAGTAATATGAGAATTATTTTTTATACCACCCGTAATGTCTAATGAAACATCATCAGTCATTAATATAAATAGAAATTATGATAATTTTCCAACCGCTAGTATAACTCAGCAATTTAATGGAATAAGAATAATCGATGATGAATTGGAAAGTAAGAATGCTTATGTGAAGTTAGTTTTGTTTCTCTTTCAAGAAAATATTCTCTTTCTCGTAGAGAAGAGTCTTAGAAATATAAATTGTTTGTTTGATTGATTGCTTGCTTGTATGTCCGCACGGTCAAAAAAACATCGAAAATCGATTTTTCCGAAAAGACATTTCCAGGGGTATTTCCATGCGGAGACTTCGAATCTGATGTTAGTTTTTTAAAATTTTTTTGAGAATCATTTTTTTTAGACAAAGGACCATTTTTTTGCAAAAAAAAATTTCTTCATAAGGGTTGACCGAAGGGAAATCGGGGTCGAGGAATCCGAATCTGA
>JAJEKB010018921.1:8622-67596 GCA_022393335.1 Macrotrachela quadricornifera
CGGAAGTATGATTCCCAAAACAGAACAAAAGTACTCACTACCCGGAACTATGATTCCCAAAACAGAACAAAAGTACTCACTACCCGGAAGTACGATTCCCAAAACAGAACACAGTTGTTCTGTTATGGAAATGGCTCTTCCTCGTATTGAGCACTTTTCTTCTGTTTTCGGAGAGCTACTATTCTTACCCAGAAGTGTGGCAGGACAGGGTCAAGAAAAGTGAGCTCGAATCGTCGTAGGCTCGAAATTTCGAGCTCACCTCTCGCCAGTCCACAGTTTATCAAGAAAATCAGTCCAGACTTTCCTCCAATATAGCTTCATTCTAAAATTAATTATATAGTTGCTAAGTATATCACTAATTATAGCAAATCAGCATCAGTGGTCAACAATATCTTTCAAATTACTTCCCGTCATTAATGTAAGTATTAATTATTTTCGGAAATTGATGATATACTTCTAATTAATTCTAATAATCAGCCGAATCCACCGAACCACGCCTGAAATCTAATGAAATTGCCATACAATATTTCTGCCAATGAAGATGAACACAATAAGTATCAAACTAATTAACGCTCATTAAGCATAGTACTCAACTAATTAGCACTAATTAATTATAGTACTTAACCAATTACCACAAAGTTTCATTCGTAGTCATTTACTTTCCATATCAGTATAGATCATACAACTGATGTTTTTCCTGCTATAAATAGAAGTCATGCAGAGCTCTCTATCAAATATTTCGCTCTTTTAATGTAAACTATTGATCAGGAAATCTAAGCATGTTGTCTTCTGGAATCGATCATCAATACATTGTAACTTTAACTTGAAATTTTGAAAGTAATGGTAAAATGCCGTCCCCAGTTATGAGAATCGATAGGTCCCGTCTCTTGACAAAAAAACTACGAATAACAGAGATTTTTAGACTTCGACTGTTTTCGGTTAGAGATTAGGTGTATACAACAAGGAGTCAGAAATAGCATTTCCGTCAATTTAGAGACTTATTTCCTTTTCGAATATGGATTTAATGTTATTATATAATGAATTAACATTCATATCAGATTAATTAGAAAGAGTCTCATTGACAGATGATCAAAATTCAATTTTCTCGGCACTTGAGCGACGACCTGGCTAAAGGAAAACAAATTACTTCCGATAAAGCATCAAATAAACTCATGATACTCAATCTGAGATCAACATTGATTCATAGTTTGATAACATTACGTGCAGATTCTATGACGAGGTAATTGTGTAATTGCACGAAACAGATTCTACTGAATCATTTTTGTATACAACTCATCTCTACTAGTAAAATAATGGAGGTTTAAAAAATCTCTGTTATTCCTAATTTCGTTATCAAGATACGCATGCCATCGATCGTCAAAACTAGGCATGGCATTTTATCATTACCCATAAATTTCAAGTTAAAGTTACAATATATTGTTGACGAATTCCAGAAAAGGACAGTCTTAGATTTCCTGATCGATAGTTTAGATTAAAAGAGCGAAATATTCGATAGAGAGTTCTGCATGACTTCCATCTATAGCAGGAAAAACATTAGTTGTATGATCCATACTGATATAGAAAGTAAATGACTATGAATGAAACTTCGTGATAATTGGTTAAGTATTATGATTCATTAGTGCTAATTAGTGGAGTACTGTACTCAATCAGTGATAATTAGTTGAGTACTATACTCAATTAGTGCTAATTAGTTGAGTACTATACTCAATTGGTGCTAATTAGTTGAGTACTATACTCAATTAGTGCTAATTAGTTGAGTACTATACTCAATTAGTGCTAATTAGTTGAGTACTACACTCAATTGGTGCTAATTAGTTGAGTACTACACTCAATTGGTGCTAATTAGTGGAGTACTGTACTCAATCAGTGATAATTAGTTGAGTACTATACTCAATTAGTGATAATTAGTTGAGTACTATACTCAATTAGTGATAATTAGTTGAGTACTATACTCAATTAGTGCTAATTAGTTGAGTACTATGTAATTAGCACTATGGTTAATTAATGGTTATTGGCCGAGTAATGTGGAACTAGTTATTTGGTAGCCAGTAATGACATTGTGGACTTCGAAATAATGGTAAAATATGGACTGTAGAAAACATGGATTTGGAGTTTACACCGTGTGGAGCTCACTTCACTTGACCGATAAGTCTGTATGTCGTCATTAAATGCATATAACTTCGACATTTTTTAAATTTTATTTCAAATAATAATTTATTCTTTTTAATAATATTTATCTTTTTTAAATTTCCTTGTATAAAGTTAATTTATTTTCGCAATATACGTTTATTTCTTTTTTTTTATTTAAATATTAACTTTTTTCCACACAGTCTTTTATAAATATAGCAATTATCGATGATTGAGAAAAACAGTTCTATCCGTTATAGATCTTTTTGTATTGAGTAAGTCGCTCAGATTTATGCTTAAAATAAACCAGAATATATTGTAATTAATTTGAATATATAAAAAAAAACATAATAATAGAAATATTGGAACAACCTAGAATAAGAATAAATCTCACTTCTAGACTCGCTTTAAGTTTATAATCTTCAATTATTTCAATAATTTTGAGGATTTTTAACCAAACTGATTGTTCAGTTCGAAATAATCCCATCAACTAGATCTTCGCCAACGAGTCACTGAAAATCTAAGTGACATCAAGAGCTCGGAATGTTTGAGATCTTCAAAAACTAAAATTCATTATGAGTATATTTTCTTTAGGAATGTGAAAATATTCTCATAATCCCTGTTATAATTTATAAATAGTCTTGTCAAAATCATAGAGCTATTTGAAGATATCTATCAAACAAAAATTTTCTGATGACATTGGACTATAAATGAAAGACTACTCACAAATTCAATTTTGAAGTTTTCATCGACCAAAATTAAAATGAACGATCGAAACTATTTTATTGATAAGTTTTCTCTCACCAAGCCCTCCATATTCCGATACGCTTCAATTAATCGATATCGTATGGAGCAATCAAAAATATTTTGCCGAAAGGGTCTCCTCTCTTCAAGTAGTCACAATTTCGATAGGATTCGAGCGATCGAAAGTCTATTTCTGACAAGCTCTCTTTCTTCGAGTAGTTAGGATTTCGATGGGTTTTGAGTAGTCGAAGTGCGTCCAAGGAATCGAAAATGAGTATGCTATGAGACAATGTTTCCGAGGGTTCATAATTCAATGCATTCGAGGAACTCGAAATTGGAACAGAACAGGAAAAAAAAATTTTCAAGATTCGATCCCTCATCGCACTCATCGTTAGCTCTTCAAAGTCTACTTGGGTAATTATAGGTATATGGGTATTGGATTCGCATTGCACTGGTCCTTTTACATCATAATCACTAGCATTCAAATATTGGGAAACAACAGAAAATGATGTGAATGTTAATGATGTTTGAAATCATAATTTTCATATTCACATTTATATTTTATTTATACCTTATTATTATTTTATTTTGTGTCTTGTAACATTTAGTATATTGGTCGTGGTAAAAGATTGAAAATGATCTTATAAGATCGAAAATTTCCATTATATTAGAAAGAACAAAAAACTTAAAATAATACATTTAAAACAGCATAAATTAGGCAATTTCTTCAAAAGTTAAGAAGAAGATAGATAAGAATAATCATTTTTAGAGCTTTGTTCGATGGGGGGCAAAACCTCTGATCTAGAGATACTGACAGATTAGGATAACGCCATGGAGTATTTAGTCTTCGTATCTCTCTTTAGAGGATGCGGAGATTTGTCTATAGCGTAAGGCTATCGTGTCATCCTAATCCAAAGGCATTTCTGGTCACGCATGCGCGCAAATAGAATAGAAACAACAAAAAGAATTCAAGGTCAATTATTTATTAGATAACAATTAAAAAAAGACAACAACCGCAATTAGTATTTCAAACGATTGTCTTCTCGCTGCAATTGTTCTCGAAGTATCCGCGAAGTATTGTTATGTTCGAAGAGATGCAATTTCTCGAGCGTCTGTGAATAGAGAGAAATATAAATATGAGAGTGAGATAGAGAAGGAGGAATGAGAATCACCTTATTATCTCGTAAAGCATTAGCGAGATATTGTGCTCCAATATCTCCAATTTGATTGTACTCAAGATGCAAGATGGTGAGTGTCTGTGAATAGAGAGAAAAATAAATATGAGATAGGGATCAAGAAGAGGAAATAAAGATCACCTTGTTATCTTGTAAGGCATTAGCAAGATATCGTGCTCCAACATCTCCAATTTGATTGTACTCAAGATACATCACGGTGAGTGTCTGTAGATAGAGAGAAAGACAAATATGAAAGAGAGATGAGGAGGAAAATAAGAATCACCTCGTTATATCGTAAGGCATTAGCGAGTTGTTGCGCTCCAACATCTCCAATTTGATTGCTCCTAAGATTCAGCATGGTAAGTGTCTATGAATGGACAGAAAGATAAATATAATAAAAGAGATAAAGAGAAAAATAAGTATCACCTTATTATCTCGTAAGGTATCAGCAAGGTACTGTACTCCTACATCTCCCATTTGATTATGCCAAAGATTCAGCTTAGTGAGTGCCTGTGAATAGGGAGAAAGAGAAATATGAAAGAGAAATAAAGAGAAAAGAAGAATCACGTGGTTATCTCGTAAGGCATTAGCAAGATGTTGTGCACCAACATCTCCAATTTGATTATTCTTAAGATACAGTACGGTGAGTGTCTGTAAATAGAGAGAAAGATATGTATGAGAGAGAGAGATCAAGAAGAGGAAATGAGAATTACTTTGTTATCTCGTAAGGCATTAGCGACATGTTGTGCTCCTACATGTCCAACTTGATTGCCCGAAAGATCCAGCTCAGTGAGTGTCTGTAAATAGAGACAAAAATAAATATGAGAGAGAGATCAAGAAGAGGAAAATAAAAATCACCTTGTTATCTCGTAAAGCATCAGCGAGATATTGTGCTTCAACATCTCCAATTTTATCATTATAAAGATACAGCTTAGTAAGTGTCTATGAATAGGAAGAAAGATTAATATAAAATAAGGAGATAAGGAGGAAAATAAGAATCACCTCGTTATCTCGTAAGGCACTTGCGAGGTGTTGTGCTCCCATATGTCCAATTTGATTGTCCCAAAGATTTAGCTCAGTTAGTGTCTGTAAATAGAGAGAAAGTTAAGTATGAGAGACAGATAAAGAAGAGGAAATGAGAACCACCTTGTTATCTCGCAAGACATCAGCGAAATATTGTGCTCCAATATCTCCAATTTTATTATTATAAAGATACAGCTTTGTGAGTGTCTGTGAATACAGAGAAAGATAAATATAAGATAGAAATAAAGAGGAAATAAAAATCACCTCGTTATCTCGTAAGGCATTAGCGAGATGTTGTGCTCCAATATGTCCAATTGGATTGCCCCCAAGATTCAGCGTAGTGAGTGTCTATGAATAGAGAGAAAGATGATTATGAGAAAGAGATCAAGATGAGGAAATGTGAATCACCTTGTTATCTCGTAAAGCATTAGCGAGATGTTGTGCTCCAACATGTTCAATTGGATTGTCCGCAAGATTCAGCTCTGTGAGTGTCTGTGAATGGAGAGAAAGAGAAATATGAAAGAGAAATGAAGAGGAAATAAGAATCACCTTGTTATCTCGTAAGGCATTAGCGAGGTGTTTTGCTCCTCCATCTCCAATTCGATTGGCGCTAAGATTCAGCATGATGAGTGTCTGTGAATTGAGAGAAAGATAAATATGAGAGAGAGAGAGATTAAGAAGAAGAAATGAGAATCACCTTGTTATTTTGTAAGGCATTTGCGAGATGTTGTACTTTAACATGTCCAATTGGATTCCTCCCAAGATCCAGTTTAGTGAATGTCTGCGAATAGAGAGAAAGAAGAGGAAATGAGATTAACCTTGTTCTCTCGTAAGAAATCAGCTAGATGTTGTGAAAACTTAGTTGCCTGGAATTTTTAAGCGTTTTTTTTTAAATATGTTCGCGATATTTTCAGATTTTTTTTGTTTTTCACATTGATAGAACTACTCAGTATTATTTTTTAAGCTTTCGCTAATATTTTGAAAACTCGTAGCAATTTCTATGGTTGCATAATTCGGAGAGAAAAAAGATGGTCGCATATATTCATGAAACTTCGGCTGATTTTTCCATGGATTTCTTCGTTGTTCTGTTTTTATGATTCGATGAAAAAGTTCTTAGGATATCGAAGTGGTTTGTATGATATTGCTTTGTAACATATTTAAACGCTTGAATTCGTTGTAGTGTTAAGTATTGTTGATATGTTCGTTTTTTGATGATTAAAAACCATTGTTTAAGTCATTTTTGTTATAAGTAACGAACAAACGACTCTAAATAAGAGTGAACGAAAGATAATTTGATTTTATTCGTGCGTACTGTATTCTTATTTACAATGGTCTGTCTATCGTTTTCTACAAAATATTTATCAAAATACTTATGCACTACTATATACAAAAAGAAATTGGAACTACTCATGTCTTGATTTTTCAGTTTATAATGTTTCTCCAAGTGTTTAATGCAATGTCATGTAACCAAGGGGGGGAAAAGCGAGACTCCCATACTCCCATTGTACCCCGATGTACTTCCCTCGTACTTCTTTTGTACTTCATTGTATTTCTCTATCGCTTTGCTTATAGCCAGGATCTTAGCCCTCAACTTGACTGTATGTTTGTACGGCCGTATGGTGGTAGTTTCACTCGATGTGAGAGTAAAAACCTTTGCAAGTACTCTTAGGTCCTCGCTGCCTACATTCTCGAGCTACCCATAGATCCTCAAGTGCTATATTCTGGGAACACCTTAGGTCCTCAGGGACTATACTTTGAGGGCGCCCTTAGGTCCTTAAGGTGCATATTCTGAAGATGATCTTAGGTTGTCAAGAACTATATTATGGCTATATTATTAGTGGTCAAGGCCTATATTCTAAGCAAACCCTTATGTCCTTAAGTGCTATCGTTTAGTGCAATCTCATCCCCTGTCAGAATCTTAAGCCTGAAAAAGACTGTGTTTGTGTGTTTCTTCGGGAATAGTAGTTCAAGCTATGTGACAGCGAAAAGAAGAAGCCGTTTTCTTTATTTGTTCTGGCCTCTATAACATAGAAATGACGAGGAGATAAAAACTAGTGTTAGTTTTTGAAGCGACATTTTTTTCTAACTAAAAATTGAGTAACACTTATTTCATGAGGTCTGAGCTCACGAAAAGTTATTCGGTTTCATCTTAATAGATTGTTTCCTTTGTTATTTTACGATACTGTTTTGCTGTTTTTTGGAAAGACAACCTAGGCGTAGTGCTGCAATATAGAGATAGAACTTTGCACACAGCTCTACCCTTTCTCACAGATCATGGTAGTCATTACTATGGAAACGTCATGGACCGTGAAAGACACCTTATCAATCCTGCCCATCTCCTCTTCATAGACGATCACATACGCAGCCTCAAAAGTGAAATTTGTTATATATTTTTATAAGTTCATCAAAGAGAAACCGGCGAGTATATAAACAGACTAACGAGTTCTAAGGAAATATACATTCACTTTCGGCTGATAATTCGAAGACAACGTCAATGTAGACGATATTAACTTAAACCCATTTGAGAAACTCGCTTTGTCGTTATTGATAACAGTTGTTTCATGTTTCACATTTTAATCAACACAGAAATTGCGCTAACAGCTTCTTGTCGTTATAACAAAGAAGGTAGTGGCAAAAGGAGAAATGGAAAAATTGATCAATAAGGAAAAAGAGAAGAAAAATAATTCAAAATGAATTGCACTATCATAGCCTATAACATTAAGGTGGACAGAAGGATACACTACTCATCCAAGTTACTGCAGTTGAGAAACAGGCACCTATATTATCGAAGGCTTTGTATAGTAAAGGAACCCAGTAAATCGCCTCGATTCACATTAAGTATACTTCACCATACTTTCGAAGTACTTCACTCGTATCCCACTATGTGTTAAGTACATCTCACTGGAACAGTTTTGTGAGATCCTTCATGAGCCATCTGCCAGAAAATATTATTGAGATTTCAGCGGTACGCGAGATTCCCAGAGAAACAAGGAGTACAAATGGCTTTGATACAGTAACTGAGGTAAAGTACTGTATATTTCTATCTGCCTCATTGTCCTCCACTATGAGAGCCATTTTTGGGATTCAGATTCCGAACATAAATGAAACTGGTAGATCGGCTGGTGTATTAAAATGGTTGGTCACTGGTCAATAGAGTTTTGAAAACTCATCAGCCTACCGATTCTATCTACCATACTGACCACAGCCAAGGGAATAGCATAACCCTTAAAGACAGACATGTACCAACATAAGATAGTCCTTGAGGATCTTAAGGTACTTCCCGAATAAAGCTCTGGGAAACCTAAGGATACCTTCATTATATAGCCTTTGAGCACATGAGTGTACTCTCAGAATGTAGCACTTAGGAACCTAAGCGTACCTCCAGAATATTGCCCTTAAGGATCGCAAGCTACCCTCAAAATATAACCCTTTGGGGCCTGAGGGTATCTCCATTATACAGCTCTCGAGAATCTAAAACTACCCACAGAATATAGCCCCTGAGGATCTCAAGGTACCCTCAGAATATAGCCGTTAGGGACCCAACGGTATTTCCATTATATAGGCCTAAAGAATATGAAAGATCATGTACAATCCACGATAGTCCATCGTGCTACACATGTAATTCCTTTATACTCCTCTTTTAATCCACTTGTACTCCCATCGTACTCTGGGAGTATGGGAGTTTCACTTTTCCCCCCTTGTATTCACACTATGAATGAATTCTACCTATAAGCAAAATAAAAGGAATAGGTAACAATCACTTCTGGAAAAAGAATTCTATTTGATATCTTTGAAAATAAGTCTTAATTAAATGGTCACTGTTTTAAAATATTCCTATGTGTTGCATGTTTCAAATTCACCCATGCAGATAATTATTTGTTTTCTAGTATTTATTGTGCTTTTTTCTTAGAGAAATTTGCAACACCTTAAAATGTGCAATCTATATTCGTGAGAACATGGTTTTTCTTAGCGCTTGTCTCATCAAGATCAGTAACACTCATGCAGTTTCATACAACTGTTAGTGTACTCAACATGATGCGTGGATAAGGTACCAAGGAATAACCAAGCCTTCATTACTCTGAAGGGGAAGAAAAGTACGATAGCTCACTCATATTTCTAAGTATTGAAGCATCAATCTTTTCTACTTCGGATAAGTATTGTCATCGAATTGAATAAATTCTCTTTTTATTTTTATTAATTATATGAAACTGTAAGGGTGTTTGCATAGTAAAACTTCCAGATTTTTATCGATTACAAGTCACATCAACCATGTAAAAATTTTGATGAAGAACTAGAATAAACATAATTAAAATAAGGCTATTTAATTTTGATTAATATTCATTCATTGCGATTTAAAGATAGTTTTCAACTTATTTTAATCAATATTAATCGATTACTATTATATTTATTTTTTCTCTTTACTCGCGTGGAGAATTTTTCATGTAAAAAGAAATAGAGTTCAAACGGGACGACCCAACATAAATTTAGGCTCGCTCAGTCCTAGAGAAGAACTTCTTGAGGTGAGTAACTCGTTTTAAGACCTGCTTTGAACTACATTTCGCAATTTAGTGAAACTCGAATGATATTTAGTTGGAAAAAAATTGATACCTTTCTTTTTATATTTTCCAAGACTTCATAGAATATTATGAGGTTTATACAATTTCTGACAATGCTGATGAATATTCCTGTGAATTTTCTCGTTCATATAATACACTCAATTGGAGAACACTGTTGCATGAAATCTATTCGTTTGAAATCAGAAAGAAGAAAATGAAGCATTGGATACATGATGAACATTAGGGGTGTCGTTTTTGCGTTCCGTTCCTGGGAACGGGGAACGCATTCCGTTCCCCGTTCCTAGGAACGCGGAACGCGTTCCGTTCCCCGTTCTCAGGAACGCGGAACGCCTCCCGTTCCCCGTTCCAGGAACGCGGAACGGAACGCATTCCATGAGTGGGGAACGGAACGCTTACTCATTCTTGAGAACACAATATTTGACTGGTACTCCTATCAGCACACATATAGCATGTTGATCTGGTAACTAAAATACGACTTTCAAATTTAGGGGTGTCGAGATTTCCCGTTCCCTAGCGTTCCGTTCCCAAGGAACGGAACGCATATCATAGTGTGACTTTTAGCATTTTTTCAAGACGTGGTGGTGTCTACATGCTTTTACTTGTCGTTTTACTTCAGATTGTCGTCCGTTCCGCGTTCCCAGGAACGGGGAACGGGATGCGTTCCGCGTTCCTAGGAACGGGGAACGGGAGGCGTTCCCCGTTCCCAAGAACGGGGAACGGACAACAATTTGAAGTAAAACGACAAGCAAAAGCATGTAGACACCACCATGTCTTGAAAAAATGCTAAAAGTCACACTATGATATGCGTTCCGTTCCTTGGGAACGGAACGCTAGGGAACGGGGAACGCCGACACCCCTAATGAACATGTAATTTTATAATAAAAGGAAAGATTACCTGACACGGATGATATGTATTTATGATTGCATTGAGCTTTGTGCAAACATTACTACATGATAAAAAAATTGTTTTAGGAGAAAGATTATCGAGAATTCGATAAACCAATTCTACTGGTAATGTTTGAAGCGATGGAGCCATCTTCTGAGAGATTGATACGATTGCTTGTGACATAAATATATTTCACTTTAATGTATGTATTTTGAGGTAGTTTGTTATCTTATAAGCATCCTCGTGCGCGTGTGTTATGTATCATCGAATATCTTGTCAGAATTCAATTCCTTATCTGTATATGTAACTACCAAAGTGTGATGATAACAATGCAGTAAAAAATTTTGATAGAAGTAGTTATATATTATCTTGGAGAAAGACAAATCAAAGTTTTCGAAGACAACGGAGACTTACCGAACAAATGTAATGAATAATTGCATGTAATATATTCTTGACGAAAAACATTTCGATTATCATCAAATTATAGTTATTTACTTCACTAAAAAGAAGTAGTATTTCTCTTTAAATGCAACGATTAACTTTCGTGGCACAAAATTTTTCATTTCCTTTTTTAATAACATAAATAAAATGTTACAGTATTATTTTGACCAAACATGGAATAATAGTTGCACAGCTGGCCAGTCTAAGAAATGATGCTAGAGGATGTAACCAATCGAAAATCTATTCAGACATCCGAAGCCATTCAAATGGTTCCGAACGAGTTATTTTTAATCTCTTTTAAAGTTCAAACCGTTTCGTTTTTAAAGAATCATCGTAAGCATAGTCGCCTTCAATGACAAAACATTCTTAACAAATACCAAAATTTGTATTTGATGACGATGTTATTTTGAAAAAAATAGATACAGAAGCAGAATTTTTATCAACTGGTAAAAAAAATGTTTTCTTCAATATACGACATTAGTGATAGACTGGAATTAGATTTTCAATACTTAAAACTTGGAAGCAAAAAGTTTTTATTATTTGTGCTTCTTAGAAGGTATTTGCTTAACATAGTTGCTTTATGAACACCTTCAGCGTTAGAAGTGTGATGAAACTATTTGTTTAAAATTTCATACATAAACAGATTCTTTCCTTAATAGACCAGAAGATAGATATGATGGGAACCATCATTAGATGGACATTATCATCACCTACCAACACACTGCTGTGCTTCATCACTCTTTCTCTTCTGTTTTTTCTCTGTCTGTAGCCATATATACTTCTGTTCGCGCGTTGTTGTATCACTCGATAGACTTTGTTTTTTAATGTTCATTTTTATTGTTTTATTAAGAATTGACAAAAATAAAAATTCTTAGAAATATAGAATATAAAGACATAACATATTATTGAAGACAATACATTGTGTCACATAAAGGGTGGTCGCGAAGTTCTGTCCCGATTAAGATAATACGTTCTTCTTTAACAAAACACATGATTCAAAATTTGTTTTTTTTTCATGAAAAGATGCAGTAAAAGACGCTCTACAAAATGGCTTTTTGTTTGATCTCGCTAGCTCATATTAAAAGAAAGTTATAAGCTTAGAAAAATATCTCACAATAGAGATGGAACCGATACCGGTTACGGGCCGGACCAGCCCGGTGCGAGACCGGTGACCTGGCGGCCTATTTATTTTTTTCCTGGTTTTATTGCATAAAATTGTTCAAAACTGTCGGATATTACTGTTATCTTGTACAGAATACAAGAAAATTTCAGCACATACTGACAACCTCAATTATCACTATGCAAAGATAGAATTAATACTGATAAAAATTTTAGACCGGTCGGAACCTATCTCTACCGGTACCGGTACTGGTCTTCAAAAATCCAGACCAGTTTCGTCTATGGCCTATCCGAATTTATCAATATATTATAGTACTTTTTTTGTGTACTCAAAAAGTGAGTACACTATAGAATCGGTTAGTATGTCCGGCCGGCCGTCCGTCCGTCCGTTAACACGATAACTCTTCACAATTGCATCCGATTGAGCTCAAATTTAGTACACAGAATTGTCTCATCAATATCTCGGTCGAGTTCGAAGATGAGAAGGATCCGTCAAGAAATGGCTGAGTTATCGAAAAAATTGTCATTTTTGACCAGACCATCCCTGAGGGGGGATACAGGGATTTTTCCAAAAAAACTTTTTTTCTCAGAACTATTTAAAATATATATGAATCGACTCAGTTTTTAACGCTGATTCCGAATATGATATTAATTTTGAATGAAATCGTAGTTTTTCAAGTGAAAGTTGCCTAAACAGGGTCCCAAAATGCACAAAATTCGTATCCTAAGGCCAGTGTGCCTAAATATATCTCAGCTAACTAGCGGTTTTAGGCTGTTCTAGATGCATGGTTTTGTCGCAACTAAAAAGAATTATAAAATGGAAAAATCCGAACTCGATAGCTATTTATATTGGGGAATTATTATGAAAACTAGCTATACTCTGTGCAAATTGCAGGGTTTTTTAATTTTCTTTAAAGAAAAGATTTATCATAACCAAAATAAAGCTCCAACTATCATATACCATTAGATAGAGAATTTCATGGTCTACAAAATGATGCTAAGTTATAGGGGTAAATAGGTTGCGGACAAAATTTTCTCTGTATGACAGTGTCGAAAAACTATGAAAAACTCATATATCTTGACAATGCGTCAGTGTGATATTTGTTTGTTTTCCATATTACCAATACCAATTTTTTCAGAGTAGATAGAACTCGTTAAGAGCTATAAAATGATGCAAAATAATATGGATAGATATGCTACGGTTAATATTTATTCAATATCACCCTTATCCGAAAAACCATGAAAAAGCCATACACCTTAATAGTGTGTCTGTGCGATATTCGTTTGTTCTTGATAGAGTCAACATTATTTTTATGTACTCAAAAAGTGAAGTTCACGATAGATTGATTTTGATCAATCTGTCTAAAAAAAATTCATCATTGCGCGCACTAAGGAACTGCCCCTTAGGCTGTGCGGATGCCCTCTTTTTTGCCAGATAAGACGTGGTGACGAGTTAGTTCTGAAGACTTTATTTATCTGCATAAATAAAAATTTCCTCTTTTAATTAAAGCTTGTTTCAAATTATATTTCATATTATAAACACATGTTAATTAAGTCAAAAAATTGTAGAAGTTGTTGAGGGTTATCTTGAAAAGGTAAAAGAGGGTCATAATGAGTATCGTTGTAATAAATACAAAATCCTAACTGATTCATAAATAAATTCACTGTTTTCTGAAGAAAATAAACAAAAACTAAAGAAAATCAAAGCAAGAATTATTGTGTATAGTGAATATTTTTTCTAATCAATAATAATTTCCAGACTCAGAACTTACCTAGACTAGATCAACTTAAAATTTTCAGATCCGGACCCGACGGGCTCTATTCAACACATTCTTGAATAACTCATCTGTCTTATTCGCTTTTTGAAGTACACATAACTCTCGGATTTAAATCCGAGGTTTCCGCATTTATTTATTTATAAACTTAAATCTCGTGTCTGTTTTTGTCAATTGATATTCAACATCAATAACAGTATATAAACTCTACCATCAAATCAATGAGTTGTCTACTTATAATCACAAATACTTTCTCCTGTTTCTTCATTTGTTCAAGTATATCACATTCATCATTAATAATAATACATTCGTCACTACAAACAACATTTATTACTCTTTCTTTTCATAAATTCACTAGATCATGTTATTATTTATTTTCATTCAAAACAAAATATTCTATGATTTATACATATTTATCTAACATATCAGTTTATGAATTTAGAGTCTTATGAATTATTTAATTTTGAACAGAAATAGAACATATATGGACAACAAAATACTAATATATTCCTATATTTATAATTGTAGCCATGAAAAATTCAATTTTAATTAAGACAAATAGTTTGAATCCATCTCCTACCTCATGATTTGATCAAGTTGTTGATAAAAAAAATACTCATTTTCATATCCACTGAAATTAATGCATTCATACCTATTTTTAATCTATTCATCAATTTGTCCTGTTCGCTTGCTTCATTTACATTTTGTTCTCGAATTTTCTTTTTATATACATAAAAGTAATCAGGATTTCGTTTTCACCTTTATATATATATCGTTTCTTTAAAAAAATGTCTGTATCTATGTATTTTATGTGCTACAGTCTTTTTTCTTCTTCTATTCATTTTATTGGAGTGTTATGCTCTTGTATTTTTAATAATATATTTTAATGAGTCGGAAAGATCAATTATACATGATTAAACAAATATAAGAAAGAATGAAAAATAATGTTGATTGTATGAAACAATTTGAAGTTGCAGCATAATAACTATCTAACACTCATCAAAATAATATATTTTAATAAAAGCTAGAGAATGATATGAATTAATTACCAATTTTTATTTCACATTTACAACATCAAATCATGTCAAAACAAGTTTAAAACACTACAGAATATCGAACAAAAATTTGATATCATGCAAAATGAAATATTCCTTAAGTCGAGTTCGTCTTGTGTACATGTATAATCAAATGTATTCATTGAAAATGTCTTTATTATAGAAATCTATTTATTTCAATATAACAAAACGCAAATGAGAAGATAAATACATCAACATCATTATTGAATAAAGTAGTTTCATTTAAAGTATTGAATATTTTATTATAATTTTATATTCGAAAAAGAATATTTACAAAAAATATTGACATAAAGATTAAAATATGTTATTAATGAAGTTAAGAATTATGAACATGAATGTTTTTGGCTTGATTTTTAATACAGTTAGAAGAAAAAATGAATATACATGGAGATGTAATAAATGTGTTTGATAAAATATAACATATTTTACATATGATCACTAGTTGATCGGATAATTGGTCGTACAAAACCATGGCCACCACTATACGCAAATGCATTATCAAGATCTTGACTCAGACGTTTTTGAAATTCTTTTTCACTTACACCAGGTGCGTCTTCAGAAGATTTCACGGGAGAACCTACGAGAACTCCTAATGCACTTACGGAAGTACCAAACAAAACACTAGCACCAGCACCAATAGCAATCAAAGCAATTAGTTGTATCATTGTTTATTGATAAAGTATGTTTAAAATATTCGAGAAGTAAAGCTGTAATAATAATAATAATAATAATAATATCGTACGATAATATATAATATCTAGTCTCGTAATAATGATGTGATAGAGAAAAAAATGAATATATACATGACGTTTTTTTCTGTTCTTTCAATATATATCATCCTTCGTCATGGTTTATGCACACATTTTACTATACATGATATTTCGTATTTGAGAAAAGAAACCTGGGAAGAAAATGTGACCATGATAAAAGTATTAATATATTATCACATGCTATAATAATCATTGATAAGGTTATTTTTTTTGTACTAGTAGTTCTAAATATATTTTATTTTATTTTAATCGAATTGATTATAATCAAAATTTGCTCAATAAAATGATGAATTTAATGATTTTTTCTTAAATCTTTAGCAATCATTGCACAATCTATAGAAACATCAAACATATGTAAATTAGATGATTTTTTTTGCCGATATATAAGGCTGATCCAAAATTTCATGCAATTTTTATCTCCTCAAAAGGAGTACATAGTATTCTTATTATTGTTAAATATTTACTTCAGAAAAATAAAGTGATAGACTTTTTTAATATAAAATTGAGGAGATGTCAATCTGAATTTTAAATTCTCTGATAAAATAGTTTCTAATTTCTAGTTTGTGAATATGCATTGATAGTAGACAATAGTAAAGACACATTTAAACAAAATTCAAAACTTATTTCCTATGAAAATAGAAGTAATGGACATTAATAGATTTGTATCTAGATTTATTTATTTAAATAGTACTATCGTTTAAATAATTATTGAAATAGATGTATGATCAGTTTATTAAATACACGCATAAGAAAAAAATTCTAATTTTTATCAGTACAATATACATATTTGATTGGTAAAAAAAATGAAATTGATCAGTTAAACAATAAGCTTTATTAATAGAAAATAAATTTAAATAAATCAAAGATTTACAGAATAAATAAAGAAAAATGTCCACATATGAGTGGGGAAATCGATTGGAAGTGGAAGAGCAATGGATACGGTTCGACTGGCTACCAAGAAAATGGTAATAGACGTCACCTGAAAATGTTTTCTATACACTTTTTAGCTTATTAAAATTTTTATCAAAGTGTGGTTCAGTATCTGATGCACGACAGCTTCAATTCCGCAATTTGCAAGAGTTCATTCAAAGAGCCGGTTAACAGTTTCAGTTCATTTGAACGAGAGTTAGCTGTTTATTATTTATATATTCATAGAATAGATGATAATGATTTAGAACTGCGTATTTATGTTCGAAATACTTGGAAATATGATCGAAGAATATTGCTGAAAATTTCTTTCAATTTTAGACTTTCAGGTTTTTTTAGGATCTACAATCAAAAAACAATCGACTTTTTCTACTTGGTTTGATGCATCTGTATCTCCTATTTCCCAGGGTGAAAGTCACGGCTCTCTGCTTCATCTCAATCAAACGTGACTCAAAAAATATCGATGTATCCTTTTTTTTACGACTGAAAATTAGTCACAGTTTCTTTCTGTTCTTCATATGTTACACTTCAAAACAAACGTATGCGTATAGTTGCAAATTTTTTTTCCCTCTCTTTTTCTTTTGATAATGTTTAGCACGCAGTGAAAAGATCAATAATATATAATTAATCGATGACAAAGAAAGAGATAAATCAATAGTTAATTTTATATGTTGGATTGATGCATTGCTATTGACGAAATGTAAATGATATTTTATTGAAGTATTTGATCAGTTTTAATACAGGAATGTGAGTACAATGGTGTATAACAGATGCTATCTACTGAAATTAGTTAAATATTAATATTTATCTTGGAGATTTTTTTTCTAATTAAACTCAGATCATTTTTCTCTTTAAATTTAAAACAATCAAAAGATTTGTTTGAGCTAGTACCAGACTTGGAAAAAGCCAAATCCATCTATACATGAGTTATTAATTAAATTCATTGAAAAATATCTTAATTATACTAAGTACTCATGTTAAAATGAGAAAGTATAAATCACAAGTCGCATTTGTCAATATATCTAATTGTATAGATTTTATATCAACTACTATGCTTGTAATATTATTCATATTATAAAAGAAATATTCTAATTTAGTCTTGAGATAAAAATTGAATGTTCTAATCATAAGAATTGTAAATAGAAATATCTATTCTTAAATTCAAAAAAGTCACAAGAGGATAATATATACACATAACTATCTAACGAATATATTTAATATATCCATTGCAATTCTTGTAAGAAAAGATCATGAATAACCAATCATGGATCATACCAATAATATTATAGCTATGTTGGAAATGTTCTTGATTTTGTTCCTCATTTATTTCATCCTTATATATTGAATATAAAACTGAATGAATACAAATGATTCTTAATTTAACTATTATACTAACTAGAAAGATCATAGCACTAGCATTAACAATGACTAAAAGAGTTGCTGTTTCTTTCATTGTTTATTGACAAAGTTTATTCGAATTTGTCTAAATAGGAAAATAAAGATAAGAAAACGTTTTTCTTAATTATGTTCGTCATTTCGTACATATATTATGAAAGAAAAAAAAGACCTTGAATACCTTTATTTCGTTCGTCAAGCTGTATAAGCCTTCGTCATGATCAATGTACATGTTCTAATAGTTATTACGTCTTTTAAATTGAGAAAATAAAAAATAACAGGGATAAATAAGTAGATGTGATCATCACGAATATATTAATATTTTTTCATATATTATATGAATCATGCATGATGTCATTTCTCTTAAAATGAAAGTTATAAATATGTTCTATTGTATGTAATGGATTAGAATCAAGCAGTAGAAGTTTTTTGATATTGTAATGTTTCTGTTTGTGTATGTTGATTAGTATTGAAAAAAACTTATCAATAAATATTTGATCATTGTATTTTAAATTAAAATAATGAAATTATTCTTTCAATAAAGTATTATCTGTTAGAGGGAGAAAATCATTACACAATTGATAGCAATTGCAAACTAATGGACTGCGGAGTCGAAAAAGTCGACTCCGAAAAACTCCGAAACTATTCAGGCGTATGATAACGATGAAAATGCTAATAGTATGGATGTTTTGTCATTTTGAAAAGACAAACAACACTCATTTTCCAGTTTTATTATCAATAGCTAAACAAGTATGTGCAATACCATCATCGAATACAGTTATTGAAAGACTCTTTTTAGTATTAAAAAAAATTGGAATTGAAAAAAGAACACGTTTAGGTTCTGAAAATATCAGCGAATTATTATTTTTACAGAAAAATCTTATTATTTTGAAAAACCTCATGGACAATAATAGTAAAAAATGAACTGTATCAATGTCATCTACAACTGCATCGTCTTGTGAAGAATCTATTTACACAATTTCTAAACAACAACGGCTTGAAGTCGATGGGGGTTTTAGTGCCTCGGGTGATATAGAAATTTTCTTAGATTAGTATTTTTAATTTGTCTACTATGCTTGTTGATATGAATACTTTAGTGATATTAGCTCTTCGTAAAACTTATCATGTCAATAGTAGTATATTTTTGTTCATTACTTAACATATGAAGAATAAAAGTGTTCTTAAACAAGAATGAAAATACTTAAGTGTTATACTGATGCAACTCCGATATTGACTCCGCAGTTCACTACTATAAACATACATACGTGAATTAGGCAGATTTGTTGCTAACACCTACTTAGAATTAACTCATTTATTTAACTAGTCAAACTACGTAAGTTTGATATAATTACTTTGCCAAAGATTACAAAGTATCGAATATGGTGGATATGAAATTATATCATACCTTTTTCTGTTAAATAATTAATAATATTAGCTAAGTATGAATATCTATAGTTGCTTCCATATTTCATTTACAAAAAGCTTCAGATAATTTTCGACATCACAGTTGTAATTATTACTCTTACCGTTATCTAGATTATGTATAAGAACCGAACCATTTGGTTTGAAGAATATACAAAATAAAGTTTTCGACTCAAAACTATCTTGGATGAACAATGGTTGTTTGCAAGTTATCTCTATTAATCTTGTTAGTATTAGTTAACTTTCGGTCAATCTGTCAGTATGAAGGACTTCCTCAGAAACTAACTTTCTTATTTTGCTTCCGATTATGAGTGAAATATCTCCTCCACATCTCTAATATAATAACGAATTATAGTCAATTTATTGGTCAAAAGTACTCTGTAGGCGAGCAAGGTTTTCTTAATAAAGATCCAATAGAAAAATGATCATTTTTTTTAAAACATAGACCACAAATCGGGCTATATCCTCATAGAGTCAGGCTTTTAAATTTCTCTCTCGTTGAAATGGAAACCATGGATCTTTCATCTTGATCAGTGACTTTTTTGGTCATAAATTCAAGAATTTTTGAAAAAAAGGATTTTCAAAAAACAAATAAATGGAAATTGAAAAATCGGGCTCTGTAGAGATCTGCTCTTGAGGGTATTCTACAATAATAAATTGACTATAACTCGTTATTATATTAGAGATTTGGAAGAGATATTTCACTCATAATCCGAGGCAAAATAAGAAAGTTAGTTTCTGAAGAATCCTTAAATCCATAGATGATAGTCTGTAGTAATGATCTAACATGATGTGGCTCTACACATGTGTGGATGATCTCGGATAATTCGTCCTATTGTGCTAGAGAAGAGAGAAGCCTCTGCTACAATATCATCGTATGTTGAATGTGGACTATTGTTTATAACCTATATAATATCAGTTGAATAGTAACATCTGTATTCTGGAAAGCTAAACAAACAAATTGATATTCATCAATTACATCTTCTCTGTTTTCACTAAAACAGTTTATCTATCTTTCAAATGTTGGATATGATAGAGTATAAGGCAGGACTGCGAACTATACCCCAAAATGTGGTATAATACTCCCTATCATCCTTTTGTATCCCATTTCGACTTTTAAATCTATACTGTTATTAAGTAATCCTCTGGTAAAAATAACTCACCAATACATATTGGTATCTATTTTATTCTATGTAATCTTGAATCATTCAGTTTTAAATACTATTTTCACAGTAAACAATGAAAGAAATTTATCTTTTCTTGTTGGTTATTCTTTTATTACTTATTCCTATTATACTTAAATATGTATTATGTATTAAAAAGAAGTCTAATTTTAGATTTTCTCTTTAATAAATTGAACAATTTTATCCCGTGAAAAGCCGGATCTCTAATACTTTACTAATCGAATTCTTTATCTATTTTTCAAAAATTGTTTTTAATTGTAGTTTGGTTTTATCCGAATGAATCTTAAAAATTAAAACAAAAATAGAGTTATTATAAATAAAATTTTCTATTATTGGTTGATGTAATGAACTCTTTGATATTAGCTGGTTTGTAAAATTTCTAGTAATGACTTTAGTACAAAATTATTTGTTTTTAATCAGAATTTCTTTTTTAATTAAATGAATTTTCACACTAATTTTACATCATAATGTGACAATAAGGAATTATTATCTTGTCCATTTCTGTTAGTATGATAAATGCAATGTTCGTTACAGCTATTTTTCATATCATGATGATTCTAGACATACATAAATTGTACATATATCATTTGAAAAAATTTTCTCAAGTAAATTAGAAACAAAAAATTATTAAGATTGCGCTTGTTTGATAATCTCACTATTAATTTATCATATCTATAATAAATACAGCGTTATTTTTATTTTTACTTATTTATAAATAAGAATCAAACTGTTTAATTGAATGAAACTTTATGACTATATAACATTTTGATTTTGTTGCTATTTCTTCTATTTTGTCTATTGTGTATTATGATGTCTTAATGATCTGGTATCTATCACATTGACTTTTTTATATTTTTATGTAATTCTATTTGTTTATCTATATTACTTATCTTACCCTATTTATCTCATCACATGGCATATTTCTCAGTCACGTTTTTTACCAAAAGTTGTAAAGATTTCAAGAGAGAAAAATTATCATGAGTACCACAAAAGTGAAAGTATGGTTGATATACAAGTGTTCCTTTAATTTGATTTGAAATTAAAGCTTATCGTAGGCTTTAAAAAAGCACCTAGATTCGTGAACTATAAAAAGTATAAGAACTAAATTTTGTTTCCATTTAATATAATTTCTAAAAAAATGCTCCTACTATTAATTCTTATGAAATATATTTGAATTTACAAAATGTATTCGACAAATAGAACATATTTTGAAGCCTAAACGCAGTATAAAACATCGAAAACCTGAGTTATAGAATATACCTTTGGATGACTTCTTTATAATAATGTAGCAACAGCTTTTTATAATAGTAGCTGATTTCTTTGAATTATCAAAATTGACTAGAATTTGTATTTTTGAAAAATTCTTTGACATCTTTTCCTTAATTAATCTGTTCTATTACATTTAGTATTATATTTCTCTGAAGCAATAAAAATACATCTACTAAGTCTATCAAATAATTAGATTCGTAACACATTTTTAATCTATGATGATTATACATATATCAACAAAAGAAAAACATATGATTGAAATATGTTTGTAAATGTTATAGATTGTGCAATGATTAGTGAAGATTTAAGAGAAGATTGTGAAATTTCTCAATTTATTGAACAAAGCTTTTCATATATCAAAATAAACATTTGAACATACATAATGAAAATACAACAAAATCAAAAACCATTATTTTTTTAATATAAGTCATTTAAATAAAATAAAAAAATAGAATATATTAACAACTATTATTAAAACAAAAGAAAATGAAGAAATCAATGAATATTATACCATACGGAAATATATTTATAAATTCACGCCAATAATATTTACTTGTTGATTTCTTTTTCTTTCAAATACGAAACACAATATATGGTAAAACATGTGCGCAAAGCGTGACGAATAATAACACACATTGAAAGCACAGAAACTAATATACTATTTTTTCTTTCAAATCATTTTCATCAATCCTTAAATATTATATAGTATTGTACGATATTTTTTTACCTTTTGCATCTCGATTATTTTACGTATATTTTGCCAATAAATAATGATAGAAACAGTTGCTTTGATTGCTGCTGGTGTTGGCGCTTGTCTTTTAATTAGTGCTACCATAGTTGCATTGGGTACGCAGACCACTTCTGTCAAACCTGTTGATGGTGCACCTGAAATAAATGAGAAAGAAATACGAAAACGTATAAGTCACGATTTTCCTGTTTACTATGCGGGTTTTGGTGGTCGTGGCATGGCATCAAATATGATGCGATCCAATAGTCGAAATTTATAAAATACATTATATTTTATCAAAAACATTTATTCTATCTTCATGTTTATTTATTTTTCTTTTTAACTATACTAAGTATAAAAAAAAACATATTCATATTCATGGTTTATAACTTCATTAATAACATATTTTAATCTTTATGTCAATATTTTTTGTAAATATTCTTTTTCAAATATAAACTAAATAGAATATTTAATACTGTATATAAAACTATTTTATTCAATAATTATGTTGATGTATTTATTTTCTCATTTGCGTTTTGTTATATTGAAATAAATAGGTTTCTATAACAAAGATATTTTCAATGAATACATTTGATTATACATGTACACAAAACGAACTCGACTTTAGGAATATTTCATTTTCATGATAGTGTTTTATACTTGTTTTGATGCAATAAATGTCAAACAAAAATGAACAATGTTTGTAAGTAATTTATGATATTATCTAATTTTTAATAATATATATCATGTCGATAAATGCTCGAAAATTATAATTCTATTTTGAAATTATTTCATAGGATTAATTATATTTTCTTTCTTTAATATCATTACTTAAATATATATAATTGATCTTTCCGACTTATTCAAATATATTATTAAAAAATACAAGCACATTACGCTTGAATGGATTGAATAGAAGAAGAAAGTAAAATATAAAATATAACCAATAGTCATCGTTATGACTTGCTTATTACTCAACTTTATCTCACTACATTTTACTTTAAAATCTGCTGCTAAACCATCATACACATAAGAAAAACTGTATAATGTTATAATTGATCATCATTATGTAAAAATATGGTACCTTGCAATTTTCTAGGTAGATTTTCTATAATTAATCGCAAGTGAGAGATAATAGTCAGTAGTCAATCACTTTACAGATCGCAACTCTAAACTGCTCGCTTTTAGGCATAGTATGACTGTAAAGTAATGGAATGCTTCTTTTTCTCATTTTGAATACAGTTTAGAGCGACCATAAGTTTGATGCGAAAAAATCGGAATAGATACGGTTCTGATAACATGGACACCGAATTGACTCGAATATCAGTGTACAAATTTCGCTTCAGATGATTGCGTGAAACTCTGCAGTATTTATATCTAGAGGTGATTGTGCATGTGCAAGCAAACATATCAATAAACAAACTTATTCGTTTCATATGACCCTTTCTTCAGTCAAGGATATATATTATGTCGGTAGATGTTTTTGTCTTATAGAAAAATATCGACAAATAAATATTATTAGATAATAAGATGAATATGAGTGAATTGCACCGGCAGCGTACGGTTGCATTTCCAACACAAAAACGCTCACAACTCAGCTTCTGCTCAACCGATTTGAATAATTTTTTTTTTGAAATGCTCCTTAGGCTCTATCCTACTTACTGTAAAACTATCAAGGTTTTTGGCTATCGTTGCTATGGAATTTTCAAGCAAGAAACGTCAAAATGAATGCCTTTTGGACCCACTCCTTGTTGAAAATCACTCTTACTGTCCTACCATTTTTAATAGATAAACATAATTTATTATAAGCATTTTGTAGCTAAGACTTTCCTCTTTCTCATCATATAAATTGATTATAGCTTTGGTTTTGATTTTCTGATCAAATCTTGCAAAGACTAGCCCAACATACACTTTGACCAGTTTATGTCCCGACAGATTAAATTCAGTCTACTGAGGCCAGTGCAAAAGCAAATACCAATTTTTTTTCTCACTGTTCAGTAGAGTAAAGAGCGAGAAATCTTTTGATAAAAAAATTTTTTTCGAATCTCCTTATGGATCAAATAAAAAACTAAAAATAAGACGGTATGGGTACTGTTGTTTTGCTAAATGTCCAGACAGATTTTTAATTTTGTTTCTTTGATTTCTCTGTAATTGTAAGAGCTAAGGCCATGATTTATTTAATCCTTTTTAGCTGACTATATAATAAATCTATGGTGAAAATTTCAGCTCTTAAGCACGTACTGTTCGTGACAAAATAGTATTTTACTCGAAAAATGTCCCGACAGATTTTTTGGTATCCAAATGTCCTCACAGATTAAATTTTAAAAACAAATTCAAATTTTCTTTTTCTGTTTGACAGATTAAAGATGGAAAAATATTTTGATAAAAAACATTTTTTCTAATGCCTTTCTAAATCAAATAAAAAACTAAAGACAAAAGGACGAGGATGATGGAGAAAGCATCATCCGCACCTTTTCGCTCTTAAGATATGCATATATATGTGCCGATAAAATTCTGCATATGCTCATTAGATTCTCCTTCTCAAAAGCTTTCGATTGATATATAATAATAAGATATAAACTGTCATCTCGTGATTTTATTTTGCCAAAATATTTCCAAAATTATGTATTTTATTATGTCAAGATATCTCGAAAACTATGCGTTTTTTAATAAAACTTGATTTTTTTCGGAAATAAAAAACTGACAGTTGGGGAAATATTTGATTTATACACAACTGATAGAGCTCTATCGAATGTACAATGCAATTTTGCTTTAACTTCACTTTTATTTTTTTCTTCAAATCGTACGCTACCGGTGCAATTCACTCATATATGTCTATCAATGTCACATGTTAATGAAGCATGTGATCACAATTATTTCTGAGTATTTGAAAGAGGTCGTCTTTTTGTTAATGATCAATATAATATCTTGGATACAAATTGTTTTTTCTACTGAGACCACATATTGAATGTATCATATCCACATTCATTACCTTACATTGAAATTTGAATTGACTGCATCTTTTTTTTTGGTATGCTTCATGTCATTACATTCGATCTACTTATATGAAAAACGATATACTATTACATAGTAATACTTTCTTGTTATCAGTAACAGTCTCAGTATATTATGTCGACTACTTGTTAATTCTTGACAAAAAAAACTCAAGGAAAAAAATTCCGAAAAACCAGCTAAAAGTTTGTATTTTTTGACATTAGAAATCTTTTAGCAGTAGCCCTATTCTAGAATTCTAGACTTTTGGAATATATACAGTGGCAATCAAAAATCTAGTACCAGTTTTTTTTTGCATCATGGGTTAAAACTACACAACATTAATTTAATTCAATTATATGTCTGGATAAGAGAGATCAAGTATTATATATATATATATATATACATGTGTTCAAATCGAGAAACTCTTGAATATGAAATTCCCAAAAAAAAACGAACTTCAATACTAACAATAAAATGGTAATAAAAATGTTCGGAAGACTTTTGTTGTGTGATCAGGGTTTGTCGATACAGTTTTTATAAAGCTTTTGATAATGCATCTTTTGAAAAGAAAATTAAGATGCTACCATTTTATTAAGCTGAGATACATGCAAAATATAAAAGTCGCCCAAAGATTTTTATTATGTTAAATATATATTTTTTTCATTTCGAGTATGAAAGAAAATATCAGAACAAGTCAATAGGGATTTATTCTTTCAGTTTTTATAGAGCTATTTACGGCGTATCTTTTGGGAATATAACCAAGAGTTTACTATTTGTTTGTGCAGAGATATTCGCAAAACACACTAGAAGTATCAACTTTCAAGAATACATCAATAAATGAAAACTCGGTTTTCGTTACTGTACTCAGTAAGAAATTGGAAACTAAATCAACGTTTTGATCTCATCGCCAAGTAGAGAATAGCAATCACATCTAACAAAAACAAAACAAACCTGGCCTAATAATCTTTTATTTCGATGAAGTTATAGGACGTTTACTACATCTTTCTATTATACAGACAAATTTTTAAAGATCTGTTTTAAAACAAAAAGATTAATTATATAAATCGAATCAAGACTTCTGGTCTACCCTTCACAGATGCAGTTGATATTACATTAGTTCTCATAAGAAAAATATCGAATGTCAGTGCTCTTGAAGTTCACTGTTTGTTTTCCTTATATTTCTTATTCATTGATATTCTCAATTTATTGATTATGTTACATGACAGAACAAAAAAAGAAAGATAAATAATATATTATGTTTTCGACAACGATGCAGTATTTTGAGAAGATAACCGATTTTAAATAATAAATATATTTAATACTGAGTAGATTCAATTCACTTAGAAAAAAGATTTTCGAATTTTTTTTTGTATTCATTCTTTTACTTTAATCAATTTTAAATGTTTATCAACTAAATGATTTTCTAATTGTACAATTTATATTTTTGTTTATCTTTATTTATTGAATAATGTATTACTTTGTTATGTCACTGAGTGATGTTCGTATGAAATAATTTCCAAATAGCATTAATGTTTTTGAATACTCATCAACATGATACATATTAGTAGAAATTTTGTTTGACATTTACTGCATAAAAACAAGTATATAAAATTGAGTTCATCTTTTGTACATGTATAATCAAATGTATTCATTGAACATATATTTATCATACAAAATCTATTTATTTAAATATGACAAAAAACAAAAATATGAAGATAAATGTATTAATATAATTATGGAATAGAGTAATTTCATATAAAGTATTGAATATTCTATCTAATTGATATTTGAAAACGAACATATAAATTGAAAATATTTTCTTAACGGTGTTAAAAAGCATGGATATAAATATACGTGAAGATAGAATAAATGTATTTTATATATTGTTAGTAGATGATCAGATAATGGGTCTTGCCAAACCATGGCCAACATTGTAGATCTAGACGGTATTAAGATTCTGACTAAGATGTTTTTAAAATTCTTGTTCACTTGTTTGCAGATGTGTCTACAGAAGGTTTGACAGTACCGGTTCCAATAATAATTAAAGAAACTATTTCTATCATTATTTATTGATAAAATATATTTAAAATAGTTGAGACTTGAGGATGTAATAAAAATATCCAAGAATAATATATAATATCTAAGGTTTAATGAAAATGACATGAAAGAAAAACTGAATACAAAGATTATGTTAGGTTCGATTTTCTTAATCTATGTAAATTTTCTTCACATTTTGTGTATACATCTTACTATACACTATGATTCTTATTTGGGATAAGAAAAATAAATGTATTGATATATTTTGTTGTACTAATAGTTCTAAATACATTTTATTTTATTTTAATTTTATCTGACTGATTAGAATTAAAGGATAGTGATTTTTGATTTTGTTGTATTTCTTTTTTTGTATGTTGAACTGTTGATGATTGTTGAAAAAGTTTATTAGCTGATATTTGATCATTACATTTAATATAAAGATAACGAAGTTGTTGTTTTAACATAAGATTATCTTTGAAATGAGGAAAGTTTTGTTCAATAAATTGATGAATTTCACGACCTTTTTGTAAATCTTCAGCAATCATTGCACAATTTATAGCAACTGCAAACATACGTAAATCCGGTGATTTTTTTTGTCGATATATATAATCATTATAAATTGCAAGTGCTTTACGTGCTTGATTACTTTGTAGACCTAATAAACGCATTTTTTTTGTTGTTTCTAAACGTTCACGATTATCTATATCTTCATCTAATTTTCCACTTGATGATTGTTGTGCTGCATAACGAATGATAGTCTTTACTAGGATGGATAATTGATTCGATGAAATAGATCGATTAACAGAAGAAATCGAAAACATTCTTTAAAACTAAATAAATTTTTATATATTCCATTCAATAATTAGAAGAAAAATATAAGTTGTTAAAAAAGAAAAGTGATTGGCAATTATTATTCATAGAGAAAAGATGTCACTTTATTCTAAAACAAACACGTATGGTTTTAGTGGTTGAAAATCATATTTGTATCCTTAGACTACTATGAATCATAATATTTGTAATAAATATTATTCAATGTGGCGTTTACTCGAAATTGTAAAAATATAATCAATACAATGAATAAATAACAATAATCGATATCAATAAAATTCTTACAGACTTAATTGAAATATATTTTTGTCACTATAACATTGCGAAAAAGATTTTGATAATTATATTTTCTTGGAATATTATATAAATGAATCAATTTTTAAAAATTATGTGATACTTAACCCATATAAAACATTATTATTCGCAGCTGGTGTTATAAAAATTATCTTTTAAGAGCTGCAACCGCTTAGAAAATACTAGACCAATTCGATCCGACCAATTGAAATCTCATATATAACGGGTGAAATTCCGGTAAAAACCAGAAGAAAAGTTGTGAACGTTTTTTGACAAACGGATTATAGAAAAAATGACTCTAAATAAGAAAGATTTTAGAGACGTATGTAAATGCAGATTGAATATAATAATGATTTTTGAAGAAAATTTCAAAACAAATGCTTTTAGCTTTTTTACATATTCCAACAGAAAATTGTGAAAACCTTGACTTTTATGGCTAAAACTTGAATTAACTAAAGAAATCTTTCAAAACATTCAATCGGTAAATTTCCGATTTTTCTGAACCGATCAGTCGAATTCCAGCTCTAGATTATTTTTTACTGAATATATATTTTAAATCTTTACCAAATGAATCAAGTGTTGCTGTTGAATTATATACACCATTTCTTCCCTCATTACCAAATTCAATAAATAATCCATTATCACCACAGTACCTTCAATTTTCATCATAAGCAACACCGCCAATTACATTTTTGATTGTCAATCAATTTAAACATGTTATTATTTATTTTCATCCAATTTATCAATATTATATATAGTTTATACTTATTTAATAACACTTCATTTAATATTCATTAAAAACAAAATTCTATCAAAATCGATCCATGTTCAATTAGATGAAATCATATGAATTCATTATTGAATCAAGTTAAAAATATAAATAATATATTTTAATATAGTAGAAGATATAAAATCTTTTTGAATTCATGTTAAATCCTAAAAATTAATACATGCCGATATTAGCAATTCTAATTAAACTGAAACGATGGTTTAACCAATAAATAAATTTTGGAGAAAAGCCAGATAGTGCCAAACATTTAACAATATCATTATAAAAATTTTGTTTTAATATACTCTTTTCTTGAAATTTCTGAATCAATGAATTAATATATTTATCTAATTGCTCATAATAACACCATTCTCTAGAAGTTATTTGTACAATTGTTGAATTCGATTCGAACAGTTTATTTATTAGATTATCATATATGTATCTATATTTATACTACTTCTTAACGTAACTCTTAGAATCATAATTTTTCTTTTTTTAATTTTACTTCACTTTTAGTAAAACATATGATTGTTTGAATTTATCTCAAATCAATATGATTTGTATCTTTATCCTGTTGATATATTATTGCTCAACTAATATTTATATACATATTATTAATCATTTCTTTTTTCGTTTTCATACGGATTGTATCGTTCGAAATAAATGTCCGTATCGTATGTATTTATTTATTTTTCTATTCTTTGCTTTTTAATGATTTGTTTGTACAGTAGTGAAAATGTCTGATTGTACAAGGTTAAATTACGACATATATAAATATGTCGAATAACGATATGAAATATTATAAAAATAATATTAATGTTCACAAAAATCTAATGAAAACGATATATCTTAGTAAACATTAGATAATATAATGAATTAACTATCAGTGTTATCCTTTTTTTTTGACATTTTTGAATTCAATATATATGTTACGCCAGTAATAAAAAATTAAAAATATGAAATATAGTTTGATGTCATACAACAAACAATTTTTTTGGATGATGCTAATCGTATATCGATGTGTTGTTAGTTTATAATCATTGAAAAATAAGTTGATTTTGCAATATATTCATTCGAAAATGAAAGAATACGAATAACATGAGAAATGTATCAGTATAATTATTTAACTTTTTTTTTGCCAAATAAAATCCTATGATCATGTCAGTCCTAAAGAGACAAAAGATAGAAAAGCAACCGAATACCGAGTATAAATACAAAGTCATGCACTGTTCCTTTCTGTTCTCTCTATATATCGTTGATACATTATCAAACACACGTCAAATCATCGAATGCTTTTACAGTCATCTAGTATACTCATCATGGATTATGATTAGTTAAATTGCACTGTGCATAAATTAATGAATCTGTTAGCTTATCTATATTATAAAAAAAAATGCATTCAAATTAAGTGTTGAAATAAAGATTAAAATATCTTAATTATGTAGTAAACAGACAAGAATATGGAATATATTTATTCTTTTATTTAAGATAGTTAAAAAAAAACAAATCAATATATACGATACATCGTTAATGTATTTGATAATACATGACGAATACAATAACATACTTTATAAATTGCCTGAAAAAGTTCAACGACTACGTCGTCGATGACTACCAATACCACTCAATGTATTAGTAGCCTGATAATTTTGATCTCGAAGTTTTTCAAATTCTTCTTTATTTATATCGTGTTCAGTTTTGGGTGGTCCACTCAAAGCACTTGTGATAATTCCCCATACACTTACAGCAGTACTTGCAAAGACCGCCGCACTAGCAACAAGAGCAACAATAATCACTTCCATTACCATTAAATATTGATTAATTGTCTTCAAAATAATCGAAATGTGAGAATATTGTAGAAAGTGTAATGTATTGTATCTTTCGTGTATTAAAACTAATGTAAAAAGGAAAAAAAGCAGATATTTATTATATTACCTTCTATATTACGTCAAGATAGGTGATTCTTCGACACGCTTTATGCACATATTTTGCTATATATCGTGTTTTTTATCGAACAACAAAAGAAAAATAAAAAAATAAAACATAAGAAAAATCAATGTGAAATATATTGACAAAGAATAAAGGTCGATAAACAATGAAATCAGCCAATTCCGAGAAATTCAATTTCTTTTATATAAAACTGTCATATAGGATAATTGAAATCGTTTACTAGTAGAATTAAATCAATTGCAATTGTCTGAACTGTACCCAGGCCGTGTGAAATAGTGAAGAATTTTCATATATACATGATCTCCAACTGAAGATGGCAAGCAACTATTTTCATCTACTAATCTAACATTAATCAGATCGATTTTCATATGGTTTGATAGTACTTGAAAATGTTACAAAATGATATAAAAATATTAAGGAAAAAATACTGATCTTAATACATGATTTTGATCAATTTTGGTATATATTTGATAGTTTTTAATTACAAAACGTAGAATTTGGATACAAACGAATACGATATTCTGAATCAGCATCCAAAATTGGTACGATATGTATTATTTTCAAGCTCTCTCTTTGAGTTGTTTTTCATCGAAAAAATCGTTTCTCATCTCCCTCAGGGATGAGTAAAAAAATGAATTTCATTAAAACAGTATTTTGTTTGTAAAAGTATTTACTATTTCGAGTTCCAATATAATTTTACAGCCTTAGAATGTGTTTTCGATAGTTGAAACAACTTTTTAATGAAATTCATTTTTTTGCTCATGCCTGAGGGAGATCAGAAACGACTTTTTCGATGAAAAAAAAGTCAAAGACAGAGCGTGAAAATGGTACACATCGAACCAATTTTGGATGCTGATTCAGAATATCATATTCGTTTGTATCCAAATTCTACGTTTTGTAACTAAAAACTATCAAATATATACCAAAATTGATCAAAATCATGTATTAGGATCAGTATTTTTTCCTTAATATTTTTATATCCTTTTGTGGCACTTTCAGGTGCTATCAAACCATATGAAAATCGATCTGATTAACGTTAGATTAATAGATGAAAATAGTTGTTTACTATCTCCAGTTGGGCATCATGTATATATAAAAATCCTTGACTATTTCAAACAGTCTGGGTACAGTTCAGACAGCTGCGATTGATTTAATTGTACTAGTAAACAATTCCAATCATCCTATATGACAGTTTTATATAAAAGAAATTGATCTTCTCGAAGTGGTCGATTCCCGTTCTTTCTAATTATAAACTAATAGAACGTTGTTATAGTTTTCTCATTTAAAAGTTCTCGTTTTCAATCTCGAAGAAGGAAATTTTGTTTCTTCTAATATATATATCTATTTCTTAGGTTAGAATTAATGGAAATGTAACAGACTGATAGATGATTCATTAGTATTAAAGTGACATAAGAAACGTTTGAATATAAAAGTTTTCACAAGAAAAAGTCTTAATAGTAAAATGACAGTTGACGATAATGTCACTTCTATCTGATACACAAATTTTCATACATAAAACAGAAAAAGTCAAAAACTATTAGATAAAAAATTTATCATATTTATATAAATTCGATGATCATTAAATAACTTAAAATTTTAGTAAGAAAAAAATGATATCAATATGGAAAAATATTTCGATGTAAATAGAGTCTTTTCACACATTCAACACGATTTGTATAGATTGGCTGTGATATTATCTGCTGATGCTTAATATCAATGGTAGTCCATTTTAACAAATTTTTATCATGAAAATTACCAATCTGTTTTGGTTTAATAAGACATGGATTTCTGTTTATTCCTTGTTTCATTCTATTTCTAATCTTATGTCATTTTTTTTGTAATACATACTACATGATAGGATACTTTTCACAAGAAATACACTTTTGAAAATGTCTGAATTCGAACAAGCGCACACATTTACTGATGCAGATCTTTAGTAAATCTCAATTTTCTTCAATATAATAAGAGTAAAATAAATAATTGGAGTTAATTTGATCTACTAGAATGATAGTGGTAGAATCTATCGAGATAAAATGTCTTCAAAAATTCTCTGACAATCATTGAGGATCCAGAAGAATTCTAGAAATCATAATGAATCTTTTCTTATATACAAATGATAATCAAACAATTTAATTAAAAACATGACATTTTATGAATTGATGAACATATTTCTGAGAATGTTCGTTATTATATAGCTTAAAATTCAAAATCATATAATAACAATGAAAGAGATCAATCATAATAAATATAAATATTATTTCAATCAAATTTTATTGGAAAAATAATTTTAGATAAAGAAAAATCTAGAAATTGACGTATAGATTAGATAGGCTTTCAAAATTTCTTATCAAACATAAGTCATATCGTTTTATGAGATGAAGGTTTTTATTTCTGTTGCAATATGTTATTATTCAAGGTCATGAAACATGTGAGTTTATTTAAGATAAAATGCGTCTTTGTCTTATGCAATAAATTATTGTTTTGTAAAGTTTTTTCTTTCGTAATTTAAAATATTAATATCTTCGATTCAATCATACATTGATGGACTAAATAGATAAATAAAAAAATACATTCTAACAATTCTAATATATAATATTAATAGACAATCAAGCAATGTTAACTTTCAATTTTATGATATTTAATGACCCATGTCCTTAAAATAATTTATTCAATATCAATCTTACTAATGACGAATATGACAAACATATGTTTTTTTTTCTTTGTGCATGTAATTACTGTGTTAGGAACAATAATTATATATATGCTTTCAAAGGTCGCTATGACTTTGGCATTAAATTTCAAGTTTTAATTATACTATGTGTCGCATAAAAATGATATGTGGTGTGAATTGAATAAATAGTGTCAATTTCATTTTTGTTTATCAATTTACGAGATTTTGCTTTTTGTTTTTATGTTTACATATACCTTTATTTTCATTTAATGACTATAGATGTTTACTTTTGCTACTTGGTAAAAAAAAAAGTAACCTTGATTTTTTTTCTCCTCGCTACATCAGTGAATTTCATAAACATGCCGTCATATTATTATTTAATCGATTGAGACCATAATATACAATAACAAGGACGTAATTTGTATTTCTACATGTATATTTTATTTTTTGCTTCGTGTTCTTTTTTCTTCTTCTATATCTATATACACAAGAGCATTTTATAGCAATTCGAGACGGATGAAAAAAAAAAAAAGCAAGAGAACGAATAGGTTAGGAAAGTTCTAGAGATAAATATTACAATAAAATAAAAAATAAAGAATAAAGAAAAAAAAAAAAAAAAGATAAACGTTTGTGTTATAATGAGATCTTTTCTATTTACATGATACAAACACAAAGAATATATAGGACAATAAATACAACTATTTGGTTTTTTTTTTACATGGAGTTAAAAGAAGAAAAAAATATAGATATATATTTATATATAAGACAATAAACACAGGACAAAATAGAGATAAATGAAATAAATCCATTCTCCAATGTAGCTTAGTATAGCACGACCGAAGTTGTGCCACTTACTTGCTGATCGATACAAGATGGAATGCATTCTCTTATTAATTTACAGGATGTTTATCTTTCATTTTGTTTCTCCCTTTAAACACTGTTTTGTTTTTTCAAAATGAGATAGAAATAAAATTCAATGGAGAATAGATTTATATGTTTACATATATGTTCATATCAGACATGCGACGTCAATTTTGGATCAAGCAAACAAAAAAAAAGAAGAAGAAGGAAAAGAAGAAGAAAATTAAAGAAAAAGAAAAGAAATAAAACGTTGATTTTTTTTGACTTAATCATCTTCATTTTTTTTCTGTTTGTTCTTAATGCTCACATGAAAAAAAATTTTTTTTTTTTTTTTTAAAAGAAAATAAAAAGGGCCACACACTCATTGGATAGCAGGGGCAGCACGACCACAAACAACATCAGCATAGGTTGGTCGACCAGGTAAATTAATCAATGGTTTCAATGAACTTGAAGGATTATAAGCACGGGATATAAAAGCAAGATCAGCTAATTCCAATCGAACAACCTTGTATGATGGTGATAGACGAACAATCAAATCTCGACATGACAATAACGCATCACTTTCAACCTTAAAAATTAAATAAAAACAAAAAATTATTTTTTTCTTTTCTTTTTTTTGATTTACTTTGGCTAATTGTTGTAAATAAGTAATAGATGCAAGCCAATCAATATTCGTTTCAGGTTCTTGTACTTGTTGTTTTTCTAATTCTAAACTAATAAGAGCCAATGCAAGAATTCGTGGTTTAAATGAAGCTAAACGATGATGTTGTAAACATGAAGCTAATTTTAATTCTAGATCAACATATTTTTCAACTAAAGCTCTTTCATTTTCGTCTCCTTCACGTTGACTACCAAATTTATGCAGTAAAAGTGCAAAGTACTAAATAAAATAAAAGAAAAATAAAAGTTTTTTCTTAAAAATATGAAAAGCTTTTTTTTCTTACAAGTTGTAAAAAATCTACTGATGTAACAAAATCAGCATACCAATCGAATTTTTCTAATATTAAACGTTCCATACGTAAAAGTTCATTTGCTGAACTATTTGCATTACAATCAATAACAAATTCAGGTGTTATAGGAATTGTATCATCTTCTTCTTTGCATTTCGCCGCTATATATAAACAACCGACAGCCAAACATTCCAGAAATTTAGGACGAACCTATTTAATAATTTATAAAAAAAAATTTTTATATTTTATTTTCAAATATACTTTAAGTGTAGCCAAGAATCGATCAAGTATATCAACACTAAGTGCATATGTATCAATACCAAAATGCATTGATGCTGCCACCTTACGAAGCCATAATGATGCATGATTGCGTTGGGAACTGTTCACTTCGTCCTTAAATAAAAAAAAAAATACCTTACATCAAAATCAAGGTTAACAAAAAAAAACTATTTATATTTAATTAATGATAACAGAAGAAAAAAATCATTCAAGGTTATTTTGAATAACAAATAAAATTTTTCCATATGTTAACCTAGAGGTAAATTAGTTTCTATTATATCACGTATATGATTTGATAAGATTTATTAAGGATAAGCTTTTTCATCACTATCGATTTTGGTTGTTTATGACCCTTGAGAGAAAAAAAAAAAAAAAAAAGATTGATGGACAATGATAAAATCGAAAGGAAGAACGAGACGGTACATGGATTGTTTATTCGTCTTTATAAATAACATTCTTTTCTTTCTCTTTTGCCATTTTTCTTCGAGAAATGTAAATAGGGTATTAACTATTCTTATCTATACTTGTCGCTTGTTCCTCCCAAAAAGTTATGTAGGTCTCTTTATCGTCATCGCTATTATTGTCAACGGGATATGTTATGTTACATATGTTAGAAGCAATCAACAAAAACACTCTTTGTCTGGATCAATGTAACAAAAAAACAAAAAATATGTTTTTCCTTTTATCATCATATGTTTTTATTACATAAAAAATAAAAGAAAGAAAAAGAAAAAAAAGAATACTTACTAATCTCATCTGATTGAATATCCGATCTTTCCATGTTCGTTCTTCTTTGGAACATAATCTTTCTAAGGATGATGTTAATGAATTTAATGTTTGTCCAGATGTTCGAAGACCAACAACGACAACTACCATTTTGAGTTTTAGGAAATTTATACAAAGGAATTTGTTGATAACCACTGATTATTAATACCTATTATGTAAACAAAATAAACATATGATATAATAAATATATGAAATAATAACAAACCTGTTGTTGTTTTTGACCAACACTGCCCTTGCCACCCACTTGATGAATATTTATTTTTATTATTTATAGAGTATAGTTTATTGGGCATTCAAACTTGGTTTAGACTGATGTTATCTATTTGATATTTTTGAACATGCCATATTGTTGACGACATAATGATGATAATAGTTATAAAGAAATATAAGATATTATTTTAAGGGAGTCTGCTGTTGTAGCAGTTGCTCAAATTTTAGTTAAAATAAAAGGGAAATCAGACCAACATGACGATGTTACACAACTGAATTTTCGGGGTCTGTTTATTTAACTATATATACTAAAACAAAAAAAAAAGAAGGAAAAAATGAGCGAAATTTTTATTCGGGTTGTTGTTATTGTCGATCTACTGCTGTCTGTCATGGCCGTCGTCGTATAGTTAACAGACACTCATTTTTATAGACGCTTTTTCTCTTTTTTTTCTCTCGCTCTCTCTTGACGCATTATAGATGTATATAGCCACATTATAAGAAAAAGAAGAAAAAAAAAAAAAAGAAAAGAGTCGAGTTCTCTTCGCCTTTCGTCAGTAATTTGACATCAACATTGCCACAGAAAATAGTAAGAAGGAAAAGAAAAAAGAAAAAAAATAGAAGAAACAACAATGATGATCACGGGACGTGCAGTCGAAAGCGCCATAAGGAAAGGCAGTAAGCAAAAGAAAAGAAGAGAATATATAATATAATAAAATATACAACGCCATTTTGTTTACTTGCTATAAATAGAGGTAACAACGTCATTACAGCGATATAGTGACATCTATTGAACTATCACGTTTTGTTTCTTTTTGTTTAGAATAAAAATTGTATTTTCTTTAATTATTTATACAATATTATAGTTCTAATCTAATCAATAATATTTATCAATCGTTCCTAAAAATGTTCTCTCGAATAAAATAAAACATCTGATACTCAATTATGATTGATGATATAAATATGAATTTTTTTCTTTCGAATGAATTTGTAGACTATTTATATCAATGAAGTTTAATATATGAATGTCAATCAGTGTCAAAAAAGATCATTTCATAGGACGTAATATTATGTTACTAATCTATTATCTAATTATAGACATGTATCTTATTGATACATAAAAATATTAATGTTTTATTTGAGATTTTATTGATAGTATGTTATAATTTGAAAACATTCTAGCATTCTGAAATATTTCTTTGATTTAAATATTTACATAATAGTTATTCTTTGAATAACTTAAACATTCTTTGAATAACTTCAACATTCTTTATATTAGAAAAAGAATAAGTATTGTTTTTCTCGAATGATAGAAAGTAAGAAAAAACAAAAAGGACCAGATGCTTTGAAATTTATTTTTTTTTTAACAAATAGAAAAAATAATAAGTCGATTAAGTATAATCAATAATAAATTGTATGAATGAAAATATCTGACATAGAAGTAAAACAACCTAATTGGTTGATTAGATATCAAATATAAGAATTGAATCAGACTGTTGCATATTGTACACGTATATCTCTATTATCATTAATATACATTTGTTTTATTGTTCGACCTTGTTCACCACCATCTAAATTTAATGATGATGTACGTTCAACATTTGTACATATCATTTGTATTTGTTGATTTTTTTCTGTAAAAAGATTCCATAAACCTTTTAATCTATCAGGTAATAATGGTCCACCATCAATTGTAACCATTGAATTTGATTGAAAATTAATATTTAAATATTTTAATGTTGAATTAACAAATGGACGTGGAGATATTAATGTTGGAGGAATTCCTGTTAATGGTCCTGTTAATGATATACATGTACGTTGAGATTTATTTAAAAGAAAATTAAATAAACTATTAACAGAAGATAAATCTCGAATAAGAATTGTTGTTGAATGAATTTTTTTATTAATAGATGTTTTTTTTGTTGTTGTTGATGATGATAATGATCGTCGTTCATTATTTGGATTTGTTGATGAAGTTGCTGATATACCCATATCTTCTAACCATTGTGCATATGTTGCATCATTTTCATCATCATTTTCATCATCTTCTTCATCATTATTTTTATTTCCAGAATTATTTAATGAATCATTTCCACTAAAATAATTCAGATTTAGTTTTTGTTTAATCAAAAATTTATGATTACTCAAGGGGAAGAAACCTAAAAAAATTTTTCCAACAATATGATGTAATGATAAATGAATCAACATATAATATGATGAAAGTGCTGTGTATAGTCGTTTCAAAAAACATGATTTTTGGAGGCGTTATGAAGGCATCCCTGAGGACGAGAGGAAAAAAATATAAAATTCTCAATACTCATTTTGATTGAACAAATCTTACTATGAAAGATGTTTTTTTCTTAGTTTTGTATATTTGATACTTACTCAGCCATTGTAAATTCAATTCCTTCTCGTTCAAGTGTTGATCTTAAACCACTAGTTGTTGGACTAATAATTGCAATAATTTGTGATGATGAATCTTCTCGAAATAAAATATTAAATGTATGTGTACACATATAAAAAAAAGATGAATATTTTGTTCTAAATGATTGAAATAATGATTGAAATGATATTTTCCATTCATCTTGTAAAGCTATTTGAGCTTGTTCATCTAATGGTGAAAAATGTATATTTGTTTGTTGTTGTTGTTGTGTACGTGGAAATAATTTAAGCCAAGTTATATGTGGATATGTCCAATATGATGTAAGTGAACGAAAAAGTGATTTTTCATTATATTGTGATGTATTTGAACAAATATATTCTAATGCAAGAGATTCATCTATTGAACGAAATTTCATAAAATTACTTAAAAAAGATGATGAAGTATTAGATGAATAAAATCGACATGAAGATTTTAATGACCAATCAATTGGAAATAAAGATATTATTTCATAAGAAGATTTAGCTAAATATATATATATATTAATTAAAAAATTTTGTTTTTTTTTTATTTACTTGATTCAGAATTATTAAATGTATCATCAAATGAAAAATTTTTTATAGTTAAATTAAAATAATTTTCATTTAATGATGATGGTGGTGGTGGTGGCATTATTTGATGTAAACGAGCAAGAAGATGTTCATCACTATTATTGTTTTGAGGTATTGTTGATGAAAGACTTTCATCATTTGTTGGTGTTGATATTGAACGTGCTAATGCAAATTTATTAATTATAAGACGATTTCGTTTTCCATTTTGTTTTTGACAATTTTTTTCATTTATTATTGATGACGATGATGATGAAGAATTTGTTTGAAGTGATAAATCTGAATTTATTTTATGACGAATACGTTTTAATGATATACGTGATGGAACTTTCCATGGTGAAAGTGGTTTTCCATTATTTAAATCCATAAGAAAAGATTTTTAATTATCATCTGTTAGTTATTTTCTTTTTCTTATTTAAAATATAAATAAAAATTTCTTATTGGTTGATTTTATTTATTTATTTAGAAAATTTTTTATTTAAAGAAAAAAACTATTTTTTTATTAATAAAAAATATTTTTAAGAAAAATTTTAAAAATAATATTATATCAATAAAATATTCGATATAACATTGGTAAAATATGGAATATTGTAGAGGATCCATTTGTTAGTTTTTCAATTCATTTTATACATAATATTATTCGATAGATATGAATAGAGAGATATTAAGGAAAACTTTTTTTTGTTTTTATTTTAGATTGTTTGACTAAAACTTTCTTGTCAACAATGAGTACCGGTACAAAAATCATGAAAAGTGGTAGTGAACCACCAACAGCACTTGAACTCGATGTTTCACAAGTATTTTTCTTTATAATTTATAAATTTTAAAATAAAAATTTCTATTTGTTTTAAGCAACTTACTGAACTCGAGAATAATGCACAATTTAAAGGTCAATTACGAGAACTTTATTTAACTGGAGCAAAGGTTTGAAAGATTTGTTTTTTTTTGTCCTAAATTAATTTAAATAAATATTTTTATTATTTATTTTAGAAAGTCGAATTATTCGATGGTCGATCAGCTCTTGTTCTCTATATTCCAGTGCCAAAAGTAAAAGCATTTCAACGAGTTCATTCATTACTTGTTTCTGAACTCGAAAAGAAATACAATCAAACTGTAGTTCTTCTTGGACAAGTTAATATTTACACTTTTAGTATTTATTTTGTTTTTTTCTATAAAATTTCTTTTATTTAAATAGCGTCGAATTTTGCCAAAACCAACACGCAAATCGAAAACTCAATCAAAACAAAAACGACCAAGAAAGTATGTTTTCTTAAATAATTCTTTTTCTTAAAATAATTCTTTGTTTTTTTTTTCAAAGTCGAACATTAACTGCAGTTCATGATGCTATTTTACATGATCTTGTTTATCCAGCTGAAATAACAGGCAAACGTATTCGAATTAAATTAGATGGATCTCGTTTATTCAAAGTTCATCTTGATAAAAATCAACAAACACTTGTTGAAAATAAGGTTTTAGATATTTAAAAATATATATTTATATTGACTTTCTTTTTTTTTCTAGGTACCATATTTTCAAGCAATTTACAAGAAACTTACCGGCAAAGATGTTCACTTTGAATTTCCTGAAGTGCTCGTCTAAATAAATTCAAAACAAAACAAGAATATTATCTGATAAGCAACAGTTTATAATGCTTGTTGTTTGTTTTTGTTGTCCATTATATTTGTTTATTAAAGGAAAAAAAAATAATAATAAGAACATCGAGAATAAAACACAATGAAGATTATATCTTCTGTGTTAGGACAATAATTTAAATGTCTTATTAATTATTAAGAAAAACAAAAATCTTCAATTGATTTGAATTTTGCAAAAAAGGAAAATTCTTTGAGAATATGTAGAAACATAATTCTCATTTTGATTATTAATACATAAAGACTTCAAAATTTGATTATCATTTAATGCATAAAAAAAAATGAGATAATATCTATTTCATTGATTAATAATCGACTTCAACTAATATTATAGGATTCTAAAGTAATATTTATATTTTATTTTCTTCAAAACTAATTCAAATTTTTAGCTTAATCATTTAACTCTTCTATGCTTCCTTGGTCGCTAGAGTAACCATTTATAAGAGTTGGTGAATTTTCAGCATGGGAACGTCCATCATGAAAAACACACTGTGAGATTCTTGGTATGGGTAAGAGCGTGGCTGTACAGATGCCGGATTCGTGTTGGCCAGATACTGGATATCCTTCTCAATATATGGGTCCGTGAAATGTATTTAGAACTCATTTTCGTTCATATCCACACCGAAACTTACATTCGGATCGCACCCACATTTACGTTTATTACTTCATCTATACCCACCGACAACCACAGCCACACCCTCACCCGTACGAAGAATCTCGTATTACAAACTCCGATCCATGACAAATCGAAAATATACTTATATTGAATTAAGTTAGTATTTGACAACACGAGTAATAACAATGCATGTATTCTTTAGTCTTAATTTTTATCAGTTCATTTCTTGCCTTTTTTTCCATCACTCTAATAATGCAAGATAGATGTTGCTTCCATCCATTCAATAATGTATTCAATGAAAAAAAAAATATCAAATATTACAATATAGTTCAATTTCCTTACTTCACTACAGGATTGTTGGATCAATTAAATCGCCTTAATTTAAGCGCACGACATTCTTAATAATCCAATCTCTCTTCTAGATATTTAATTTTTAAATAAAATAATTTAAAATAAAGAAAATTATTATAATCAATCGTTATTTCTAGATGTGTATAGTGTATTGATTTATTTCCAACAGTAAAAAGAAAAACTCGAGCGACAAATAACAAAGAAAAAAAAAACAACCAAAAGATAAACATTATCATAAGAAAAAAAAGAGAAAATTTTATTTTATTTTGTTTTTTTTACATAATAAATCACATATTTATAAATTTAATCAAAATCAAATAAAGTTGATCCAGAACTTGGATCTGAACCATTATTACCTCGATTATTAGTATTCCATGATGATTGTTCTTGATTTGGATATACATTATAATATTCTACATTACTTGTATTATTACCCTCTAATGTTACACGACATGTTGGACATGTTCCATGCTAGAAATTATTTTAAATTAGAAAAAAAAGAATTTTTGTTTTTATTAATCTTACCATTCGAAGCCATCGTGATATACATCCTTCATGAAAATGATGTGAACAAGGAAGACGTTTTGCATCATCATTTTCATTAAAATCATCCATACAAATAGCACATTGTAAACTATCATTTACTTGTTCATTTGTTACTTTTACTGTTGGAATAGAATTAATATGATGTTCAGCTGCTGGTGCTGGACCACTATTTTCTCCCATTTGATTTAAAAACTAAATTATATAAATTAATTAAATAATAATAAGTAATATAGTACTATGAAAAAATCTCGAATAACTATCTTAAATTAAAGTTTTAGTTCATTCTCAACTATAATAAATAGAGTTTCGATTTTATTCATTCATTATATTTACGTGTGTGAGAAATGCATCAAGATTTATTGAATTAAAAAATGTTCCTCCTGTACCATTATGTGTAACACTAAAACATAAAAAAAATATTAAAAATATTTTTTTTAAATTTAAATAATGTAATTACAATGGAAATTGTGAATTTCCATCATTTGAAATTTGTGTAAAAACTGTTTGAAGAAATGTTCCTAAATCTGGCGAATCATCATTTCGATGATTTCCACCAACAAATAGTGTTGTATTACTAAATGGTGTTGAACGATGCACATGCGTTCGATGAGCACGTCGAGAACGACTAAATATTTCAAAAAATAAAATCAAAAACAAAAAGGTAAAATATTTAACTTACGATGATGGATGTTGTGGGGGAATTTCTTCTATAAAATTATCTCTACATCGTGGACATTCAAAATTCTAAAATAAAAATAATTTTATATTAGCTTTAGAAAAAAAAAATATCTTACTGTAACATTTCCAATATGTATTTGACATTTATGACAATAATAATCAGGTACAGCAGTAGCCATTTAACAAATATAAATTTTTTCTTTTTTTTTTTGACACCGGTTTGATTGAAAATAATATTTTTATTTATCTTAAATATGCAGAATCAGTCATAAAAAGTCTCATGTAATTCAAGAATAATGATGAAAAAAAGAATATTCTGGAAAAAAAAACTTACATTTATTTAATGATCTAACCCAAATCAATGGGAAATATGTGGTACTGAGTCAACGCAATCGTTTACAACAATCCAAACAAAAAAACCTCTCAAACAGTAGAGACACATGTTTGTTGATTATGGTTGATAAAAAAACGAATCTGAATGGTTAAATAAGATAACCAATGAATAATAATTCTATTGAAATAAACAATTTATTCGAAACAAGAACAATTGTTTTTTCTTTTGAATTGATAAAAATTATTTTAGATAAATAAAAAGAAATAAACATGAGCAGCGGTATTGCTGCATCGCTTCGTCGAACATTTATTGCTAATAAACAACATCGTCTAATTATATTATCAACATGTTCAATTCCGAAAAATTCTCGATCATTTTCTATGCAATATAAAGATAATGAAAAACCACCACATCCATTTGATTATGTTAACAATAATTATAGTAATTTATTTTAATAAATAATAAATAAATTATTAGTTTTTTTTGTTTATTCTTTAGATTTTTTTCGTCATTATTATGTAGGTGGACATTATACATTAGCTAATATACATGATAATACATTATTTTTTCATGTTGAATCAAATTTTGGTGTTCGACGATCGGATTTTGTTAAACGTTTAGCAAATCATATTGGATTTTTACCTATATCAAAACCGGATATTGATCGAATGCATTTTGTTGATGAAACAGGCGCAATTAATACACGTTTATTTCATAATGATTATTGTTTACCAAGAGATCATATGCCATCACCTGATGAATGGCATTTAAATCCAAATTATCATGCATCTGTACGTTTATTAAAACCAGTTTTACAAACAATGACTTATCAATTAAGAATGGGTTTATCACATATGTTTTCAACGGGTAAAAATATTTATTTAAATAAAAAAACGAATTTTTTCTTTTATTTATTTAATAGGACAAGGAATTGTTATGGATCGATCATATTGGAGTTATTATGCTATTCTTAATATTCTTCGAGATTTTGGTTTTGTCAGTCAAGATAGTAAGTTATCTTTTTACAAAAGATTTTAATAATTATTTCTGAAAATTGAGAACTAAAATGCCATTTCTATATAGAAAATATAAGTATAAAAACTAATTATTTATTTTCTGGTTTATAACGGCCATGTAGTCAGAAAGAAGCTGTCACTTATATCTCCTCCCTCCTTCACTCAATTACTTTCCTTTCAATTATTTTTTTTTTTGTTGGGACTGATGTGAAGGTACAAGAGCACAAAATCATTCTGTGGACTTTTTCACTTTTGGCAAAAAAAAATCAATATTTTCTATCAAGACCAATATCGCATCCATGGTTACATGAATAGGTTCTCTGCAAAAATAAAATTAAAATCATCTTATTCAATGACTATACTGACTATCATACAAAAATTCTCTTTTTAATATTTATTTTTCAATGCATATTCCTATTATAAAATTCAACATTTATCGAAGAGAAATTTATCACTCTCAACTAATGGAAATGCTCGCTCACTTCTTTTAAATAATATTTTACAAATATTTGATTACTCGCTCCAAAAAAAAACATTAGTAAGAAGAAATAGGTTTCATCGGAAAAGAGAAGATCCTTGAGGTTATTACAAAGTTGTGATAGTCTTACGATCTTCTATCCATGGCAAAAATATGTATATTAAATTTTGTAATAATACGGAAAAAAATATTCTTTTATAAATGTCCCAGTTTCTTTAAAGTCATAAGACTTTGCTTTGACAACCATTATTAAAGAAAAGAAAGAGGAGGAAAAAAAAGAACTTCTCTTTACAAGATGTTTATTAAGAAAATAAATGTGCGAAAAAAAGCAAATTGCTCGATTATATTCATAATATGATTCTTCTAAATAATATTAAAAAAAAATGAATTTGTATCATTATTAATAATTATTTTTGAAAAGGTTATGATTTTTTATTGGAATACAAAGTAACAATTGATTATAATTTAAAAATGCCTCGACTTATTATATTTATTGACAAAGATCCTCATGCTATTTGGGAAGATTTACAAAAAAATGGAAAAGTAAGATTTTAAAAAAAAGGAATATTTTTTTTTCTTTATTTGTTATTTTATAGCCATATCATAAACAAAGTAAAGTTTATTCGTTAGAATTGCTTCAGGCAATGGATCGAATGTATAAAGAAGAATGGTTGCCAAGAATGAGGTTTGTTATTCTTTTTTTTTCTTTCTAATAACAAAAAAAAATTTAAAGAGAATTTTATTTTATAGTACATATTGTCATATTCTTCAATACAACGAAGACGAAATAAAAACATTAGATGATGTATTGATTTTATTAGATAAATTTTATTTAAAAAAAAAGAAAATTTTTTTCTTTAAAGATTGCTTTTGATATTGAACAATTGAATTTTGAAGATACAAATAAATTTCCGGATTGGCGTTTAACAGTTGATGTTGAACTTGAACGATTTCGTGCTCTGTATGTTACTTTTTTTTTAAAGAATTTATCTGATTTATTTGTGTTTTTTAGACTTCAAAATGAACATTTTTGGACACGAATGTTTACTGTTAATCGTCTTCTTCATCTTTCCGAATGGTGGACAGAACCTAATGCACAAAAATCTCAATTAGGTCTTATGAAATATGTAAGTTATTATATATTTGATAAAAATTTTTTTTCAATATAAATATTTTTTAGGACCCACGATATTGGTGGACAACAAGTAATTGGGATATAAAACCATTCTTTCGTCGTTATCAAAGTTGGACTCGTTTACCATATTATTAAACCAATCGTAGAATTGAAAAAAAACTTTTTCTTTTTTTTTTCTTTGATCGTGTATTTATCTCTTCTTTCAGTTTTTTTTTCTCCTTAAAATAGAACATCATTAACATTTTCTTTTAATACCAAGACCAGTTTAGTTCATTTTGGTTTTTTTTTTATAGATTATCATAGTTCATAAATGACTGATCGAAACGCACAAATTCGAGCTTCATTAAATGCAAAATTAATTGAAAGTGGTGAAAGAGAACAGTAAGATTAAATTTTCATTTTATTTATATTTATATTTATTATTTTAATTTATAGAATGAAACAACTTTTAAGACAACGATTAATGGAATATGGTTGGAGAGATCAAATGAAAGCTTATTGTAAAGGTATTAATTATTAATATATTAAAATCTTTACCTTTATGAGACATTCTAAAAAAATAATATTTGTCTAGATTTTAATGATTCTATAGAATGTACAGTGAAAAATAAATTCTTCAAAACTGACTGCTAGAGGATTTAATATTTGATTTTTATTTAATAGAAATTGTCAAACAAAAAGGTTTAGAAAATATAACAGTTGATGAACTTGTACAAGAAATAACGCCAAAAGGCCGTGGTAAATATTTATTTATTTTAAATATTTCTATAATAAATTTCTTTATATTTAGCTCTTGTACCTGATACAATTAAAAAAGAAATGTTGGCTCGTCTTCGTCAATACTTATCCAAACATGAAGAACTTTAAATGACAATATTTTTTGTATATGTTGTTTGTTTAAAATAAATAATAAAGAAAAAAAAAATTAGGAATCTTCAACAATGTCAGTTATTTCAGATATGAGTAATAATAACGAACAAGAAACAGAAATATTTTCATCTAATTTTGTATCTGCTGGTCGATATAGAGGTGGTCCTCATGGTGTAGGTTAGATCATATTAATTAAGAATATATTTTTTTTTTATTTCGAATAATTCAAAATTTTTATTTTTATATAGGTGATCCAAATGATAAAAGTTTACGTAAAGTTGAATTAGAGGTTTGTATACCAGGTATTGTTCGAGAACGAGCACATCGAGAAAAATGTCATCATTTTATTGATGGTAAAACAAATCAAAAAAAAGAAAATAAAGATAATAGATTTCATTTTTAAAATTTAATATTATTATAGAATTTGGGAAATGTGGTGAACAACATGGTGTATGGGCTGTTTTTAAATGTCGTAAAGAAGTTAGTGCAATGAATGATTGTCTTAAGAAATGGTAATTTTAAATAAATAAATAACGGATGAGCTTTTCAATATTTCTCACATTACCCCAAGTGTTTCATGCCCTTTTAAGTTGGGATAATGTGTATCACGTAGTTCCTAATGAACTATGAATATCCTGAGTGAAAAAGAATCGATTTAAAACTTTGCACAGTGATCAGCGTTGGCAGGAATAGTTTGATGTTTCAAGTTTCATATATTTTCATTCTTCCTATCCTGCGGTACAACTATGGTAAAAGTTCTACTTTATATCGCGTATATATACGGACAGATACGATGTTCGTATTTCAGGATAGGAACAACGAAAGTATCTGAGACTTGAAATAATAAACTATTCTTGCTAAAGTTCATCTCTATATGCAAAGTTTCAAGTCGATTTTTCTCACTATCTTGAGAACGACTACAGCATTCTGTTAAAATCTATCGTCAAAATGCAGTATCCTGGCTCCAATAAGCTATAGGTCTAAACTATTTTTCAGAGTATTTGTAGTTCAGTTGGAGCTACATGATGCGCATAAATATGCAAAAATATTGATAGGCTCATCCGCTAAAACAAGAAAAAAATAAGATTAATTTTTTTATTTTATATTTTAAGGTTTCATGATGAAAATTTTCGTGAAGAATGCACACAAATGTATTTAAATGAACGAACACAATATCGTGAAACAGGTGTTTTAAGAAAACCAATAAGACGACCTTATTATATAAATCCTCAAAAAGAAATGGAGAGAATTAACAAAATTAGAAAAGACTATGAACGATTAGAACATAAAGATGATTAAATTTTTTATTTTCTAGATTTAAAGAATAATAATAATAATAAAATGGTTCGTGTAAAACGACGTTATTTTGTTTTTCAATTTCATTTTAATTCAAATCCATCAACTATAATTAAATCATCACAAATTCATACAACATTTGAAACAATGATTGCACGACTATATGGTGATGTTGGTATAGCTCATTTTACAAGAAATCTTTCAATTATTTATTATAATCCATCAACACATATTTCTATTGTTCGATGTCATCGTGATGATAAACATATGTTAAAAACAGCAGCAACATTTATTTCAAAATTAATTAATGATCAAATTGAATGTTCAATTCAAACACTTCATGTTAGTGGAAGTATTCGACAATGTAAAAAATATTTAATTAATTATTGTATTGAACAATTACTTTATATGAATAATCAATCAATTAATCAAAATAAAATAACAACATCAAATAATTTATTTAAAAATAAAAAAAAGAAAATAAGTAATTCACAACAACAACAATTAATGGATATAGATCATGATAAACAAATAGCATTACAAAAACTTTTAGCTGATAGTCGAGTAGAATCATCTTCAATTATTGTATCTCAACATAATGATGATGATTATCAACAAAGAAAAAAAGATGATGAATAAAAAAATAAAATTATTGTTTTATATTCAATATATATTCTAATAATTAATATAAGAAGCAAAGAAAGAAAAAAAATCAAGTATTTTAGATCGATATCTATGATATAATATTCATTTGAGATGTCTCTACTAATTATGTATGAATTTAATTTAACAATAGCGATGAAGAAAAATGGGAAAAAGAATATTCAATCATTGATTTTACTTCTATATACGAAAAGAGATATTTCATTGTTTCTTGCTTGAATAAACTTATTGAATGTTGCATAATATATTATTGCTTTCTCATTTCGATCTTTGAAAAAAAGAATATGGTGTTCTGATTTGTTTTGGTTAAGATGAGTAACTAAATCTTGAAAAATATAAGATCGACTATAAAAATTTTTTATTCAAGTTCTATAGAATTGGTCTAACCGAAATTGAGATTTATTAGTTGGAGTTTGAATTGAAAAATCGAGAAAAAGCCGAATGAAAATGAATAAAAGTTTACTTCTCTTCTTAATATAAGCGTTTTTCAATACGAAGACGATAATTAGCTCAACGTTCACATGATATCTTTATCTTTCGGTTAAACCAAATATTTCTTCAGATCATTCTAAAAGTAATAAGTCATATTCTAGTTCCTCTTTACATCGTATCATGTTTCACCAATTCTGTAGCTTTAAAATGAAAATAAATGCACAAGATCTAACTGATGTTTAAGAGTGAGGGCGTTAGGACAGTCTCTACTGTCGATTCAAATTCTTATGAAACGATATTATCATTTTAAACTAGAGATGCCATGGTAGCAGCTTATTTTCTGGAATTATTACATGAATTTGCACATGATTTGAATGTCTCCAAATACGACATCTAAAATCTTAGCGAATCTCATGAATTGAAATCAACACTATTTATTTAGTACCGTAACAGTATGAGTTTTCGAAGGATTTTTTATGTACCATTACGGCACGAATGCTTGTTTCTCCCGAAATTTCGACGCGCTAGTGGCATATTCTCAGTCGCAGTGGATATCTCCGTTTCAAAAGAGACTAAACAAAGAAAATAAATCATACAGCAACTAATTACAGAAGTACTTGCTGACAAATTAATTGGACCAAGAAATTATAAGCCAATCTTTACAAAAGTATATATATATTAAAAAAATAAAACGATTCCTACTATTTTAATAGTTGCAGAAATTTTTCATTTTATCAGTAGATTTTACATGTTTATACATTCGAAAATTATTCAATCGTGTCAAACTTAAATGGAATTAATGACCAACAACAATCGATATACTTTTTTTAATAAGTCATAGAACGAGATAAAAAATAGTAGAAGGATAAGTAATATAGAACGAAAACTCTTCAGAAGGCATATTAAAATTTACACAAACCTGATGCGAATAAAAAAAAACTTTCGCATCTAGTGAAAGTAATGGTTGTAGATACAATGCATATTTAAGAGAATAAAATTCCACATTTACCAAATCTTTTTCAATATCGTACATAGACAAACTCGAATGTAAAAACAATTGTATGAATTTACTGTCACATATGACCGAATATAAAAGAAACTTTATCATAAATGTCTAAGACCTGAGAAATAGAACATCCTCCCTCACTCTCACATCTTTACTCTTCAAGTATCGATTTCAAGATTTCTATTCTAATCAATTATAATTTTTCTTTAATTGATTACTTGTCTCTACAATAGCATACGCGTTTTTTCTTAGTTTCTAACGACAGTAGTGTGCTATTTAGTATTGTATATTTTAAATTAGAAAGTTCCTGAGCATTTTTTCAATGACTTTTAATAGAAACACAAGAGTGCTTTCGTAACTGTTATCATGCAGACGATTTTTTTTCTTATCTTTTTACATTGTATTTTCCACTAATCCCAAATGAAATTATATTAAAATTTAGTCACAACCAAACAGTAGTCATTTTTAAAACTAACATGTTTTTAAAAGAGAATATCAACAGGAAACAGCAAGAGAAGAACGAAACGAACTAAAAATTTTACTGTGGATACAGACGAATTTCTAATACATTTCGATATTTTTTCAGTTGAGATTAGTACGAAAGATAATGAAAAAGACAGAAAAAAGAAATATCCGTGTGACAACGGCTACTAAAGTACACTTTGTTCCATATGAATCTTATATAGATAGATGTGCCCGATATTCTTCTTTGGAATGATGAAAACGGCAGGACTCTACCTTCTTTCGATCAATGGCTGTTGAAAAACCATCCAGGTCCTTCTCATTTGAAATGAACACTGGTATCAACTACAATACGGACATCTACACTGGCATCAATTGAACATGAGCCACTTCCTTGCTGCTTAATTCTTCGGATTTTGAGCCAAGTAACTGATAGGACACATTTTTCATCATACATCGGAACTTATCAGAAAAGATCAGTAACTTTAGTATGAACGAGATGATCACAAGAACTTTCACAAACACTTTTTATCGAATACTTCGGCTATTTATATCGTCATGTTGAAGAAGAGAAATGTGTCAGTAGATAAGCAATAACTTTCTCACACGCCCAAACAGTAGAATGAGAGACCGTGCTAATGAAGATATACGGTAATGCACGGAAGCGAAGATTATAACTCCGTAATCGATGAGGCAGTGATCGGAAGTACGACATAATGCTGAGTGAATCAGAAATCTAGTGTGAACAGACTAATAACCTATTTCATTCATTCTAGCAATTTGTCCGATCTTTGACCAACACCAAATCAAAGTTGTCGGTAATTATCCATGTATATAAAACAAAGCGTCTTTATCGGATTTTCCTTTACTAGATAATACCAATTTGTCAAAAAAACTGTTAGACACTTTGAAAATACATGGAAAACATCTCGTGCAATAATCATTCAACCTTGTTGTCTACCTTTCAATAGATCCTAAATACATATCGAAAGTTCACAAAGATCATTGACTTAATTGTAGAAAAGCCTACTCAATAGATAAGGCAAACAATCAAGAATTAGGAATTCGCTGGTAAAATGCAAACTGATACGATTCAGAGGCCATCTTATAAAAGATCGTCTCGATTGGCACTATAGAACAAGAAGTCATAGAAGAGAGCAAAAAAAAATAGCATTTTTTCAACAATTAAGTTTTTAATTTCACTGCAGATATCTGTTGAATAAGTGTTAATGTAAATTTTTTGTTTGAATTTGACGTCGCTTGATCAATGTTATCGGTTTGAATACTGGTATAGAATCTTGAATTAGAACTGCCTGTTGAATTTGAGCTAATGTGAGACCAGCAATATTACACAGATCCGTGAAACAACAATCTACTTTCAATGTAGCATATGCTGAACATGGATCTTGTAATGGTACTGTGAAAGTTGGAAGAGTAGCATGAAATGTTGGTATATTTATAGGAGGCACAGTTATGTTAAACTGTATGGCAGGTGTAAAGAGCGGTATTGTAGGCTTTGTAACATTAATGGTAATATTTGGCAGACGAATACTGATAGTCGGTATTTGTGGTTGGAAGGTTGGCACATTTATCTGGAATGTTGGTACTTGAGGTTGTATTGTAGGTATAGTATAGTTAAACGATGGTATACGAGGTGTTACTGTTGAAAAGTTTATATTAATCGGCGGTATATAGGGTTTAGTGATCGATATATTAATATTAACTGGTGGTATAGTCTGGTTGACTACTGGAAAGCTGAACTAAAACAATAACAATTTTAGAAAAAAAATGATCAATTTATATTCGATGTGGGTAAATTATTCTTCACATAAGGTTTAGCATATGTATAAATAAAGTTCTCTTTCGTCCAAAAATGAAAACTGGTTATCACAAAGTTCAAGCCAAAAATATAAACTTTATTCTACGATTGCATCTTATATAAGCAGCTATTGGTAGTAAGAAATTAGATGAGATACTCTTTTAGTGAAAAATTGGAATAAAAACAATTTTATATATTCTTTTAACAACTATTAATTTATGCTACAAATTAATTTTACCTGAAAATTTGGCGGACGTGTTGGATTTATTGTTGGTATATGAAATGGAATTGTGGGTATATAAACTTCAACTGTTGGGAAGTACGGCTTAATCGTGAACAATGTCAAATTACATTGATGAAAATAGTCTAAATAAATATTAGAATATGTTTGTTGTAAATCCTGGCATGATGGTGCCGCAGCGACCGTATGTATCCATTTCCATAAACCGTATTTTTGTTCATCTGGTGTACAGACATCTTTGTTCATGGAACATGGTGCTAGATAATTGACACATACACAGCTATTGGTTGGACATATACTATTCGACAATTCCACCTTCACAATAGTAAAGCCAAGAGTATCAGGTACTAATTTATAGCATCGTATACTACTAACGAACGGATTGTTAATAGTAAATAACGCAAAAAGGGCAATGACGATCATAGTAATTTATGAATAATAAGGCAATAAATAATGACAACACTGTATTTATGAGTTATTTTGATGTGTGTTTGTCCATGCGTGTCTTTGATTCGTTCTATTTATCTTTCGTTCTCGACAACGCCTTTTTCACATCAATAATTGCCTTATTAATGTGCGTGCTTGCATGGATTGTTTTTTTTCTGTATTTCGTATTAGAAAAATTGGCGGATAGCTGTTGAAAATATCCAACTTTAATCTTTCTGTAATTTTTTACAGAAAAAAATGTTTCTTTCAACTCTCTTTTCCATTATTGATCAAATAAAGTATAGAAAATCTTTTCTCACAAATTCTACTCTGTGTCTTTCCCTAATATATTATAAATTATTGATTCTCATAAAATAACATTTTCATGTACTAGTATATTTATTTAATATTATGAACATTTTTGAATATTTTTATCAACAAAAAACATAATGTATTTTTGAGAAATCATACTTTAATTTAAAATTACAGGCAGTAAGCAGTTAAAAACTATACAACAAGATATTTAATATACTGAGAATGCAAGCAAGACGTCGAATAAAGCAAGAAAATAAAAATAAAAGTATGTTGAAAAGTTACATCAATTATAGAACGTCACATTATGTTACTTTTTCTCTTCAATTTTTTGTGTGATAAGAAAAGTAAAATATTTGTTAACAGGAATAATAACTAGGAAAGTCTTTAAAAGAGAGGTGAATAGTTGCACTTCTCTTAAAGATCTCAATTGATTAACATTCACTTGTGTTCAAAAGAATATGCATAACATCAGAATTTTGTTCTGCAATAACTATATCTTTATAACCATCACCATTATAATCACTGACAGCAACCCTTGTGAATAAACCTGTATGTCCAGTCGAAAATATTGTCTGCATTGCAAAAGTTCCATCTCCATATCCAAGTAGGACACCTACACTATACGGATAAGCCTGATCAACAGCAATATCTAAATAACCATTGCCATTTAAATCATTGATAACGACTGGAGATGCTATTCTATCAGTTTCTATGATGAACTTCTTGTTTGCGCCCAAACTTCCATTATCATATCCAAACAGCATACTAACTGCGTTTCCACCATCATACAAGAAAGCAACGTCCATTTGAGTATCATTGTTAAAATCGCCAACAAATATATAAAATGGATAGATTTTACCAACAGCATGGGAAATTTTTTGTTTCAAAACTTCCGTTACCATGTTCAACCCATATACCAATATTTTTAGACATGTAATTATAAATAGAGATGTCAAGATAACCATCATTGTTAAAATCTGTAACAGCAATCGACGATGGATAACTATTACGTCCGTTATAAAATATTCCGTTACCATTTCCAAGAAATACACTGATATTATTACCCTAATGATTGATGGCAACGATAACTATATAACCATCATTATTCAAGGCACCTATACTGATTCCTTATGTCTTAATATTATTATCCGTTGAATATTTTGTTAGTGTAGCAAAAGCTCCGTTTCCATTTACAAGCATAACATCCACATAACTTGCGTATCGATCGGCGAAGGTAAGGCCAACCTGCTTATCATTATCAAAATCAGCAACAGCGATACTGCTTATCCAAGCATTAATTCACATCGAAAATGTTTTTTTTATCTCTAAAGTACCGTTTCCGTTTCCGTTTCCAAAGAGCATATTCATACTATATGCTCCTTGACAGAAAAAAAACAAGATCAATTTGATCATCGTCAACCCAATAATATTTGGTAACTTATGTTGTGCATTAGTTTCTTCGCTTTATCGAATACCACATATCGAGCGTGGATGATTTATCAAATCATTGATCAATTATTTATCTTTAATGTATTAACTTTTAGCAACAACTTAATGGCTTCTGATTGTATTCTTTTAGTCAGAAATAAAAATAGAATAAATTGTTAACGAAAGACTTCTTTTAACTAATCGATAATCACCATCTAATTTTGTTCTGAAAAATATTCACTAGATATTGATGAACGAGTTAACAAAGCTCAAAATGGATTTGAAACTAATTCTGAATATGACGCATAAATCATAGAGATACATAAAGAGAAAATAATAGTTGGAATAAATAGCAAAGATGACAGAAAGGAGAGAAGAGACATATCAATATCGTGCATGTCATCTATACTATTTAACCAAAAAAGAGGAAAGAAGAACATAATAGTGAATCACATTATAGCAAAGGTGAATATAGGTTTAGAACAGTTGTGCGCTTGAATCGATGAACACTGAACTAACTGAACAATAAGATTTGAAATAATAGCACATACTAAGATTAATAAGATCAAATTATTTGCGTGTATTCATAAATGATCACATTACTTCTTTTGCCTAATTGATGAGATTTTATAATCGAATGGATCATAAAAATACACAGTAAATATACAAAAGGTGTATCATTTCTACTACAAATACCATTCTCGACAAACACATTTATGCTTAATACTCTGTCCAAAATATCAAAAAACACTGTTATACACAATAACTTTTCATATTCTATCGATCAAAAAAATCATTACAGAATTAATTAAATTATCATCATATTTTAATGCAAATAAATATCGTTGTTCTCGATGAAAAAGTTGTCCAATTACAAAATAATTACCGTTTATAATTTTGTAGAATACCTCAGAAAATTAATTCGCTTCTTTTGATAATTATTAAAATTTCTTTCTATCATACTTTGGTTCTACCGACCAATTATGCAGGGTCGCAATCACTTTGCCGACAAAAATTCAATGTCGAAAAAATTGTAATTTGTTGAGGGCAAGGAGTAAAAAAATCTTTTCAAATTCAACTGTGTAATACTATAATTTATCGTTATATTCTTTTTCTTCCTTCTTATCTATATGTCATATAGGTGACATATATTATGTACATGTCTCTTTTCTCTTCATCATATACGGCATTTTCCAAGTTCTTTTTGTACTCTGTTTTGGAAGATACTCTTGACGTTTATGATTATTTCAAGGTTTTCTTTGGATTTTTCCGATTCTTTCACTTATATATAGTGAACAGTTTTCCGAAATAAAATCAGAAGCTGATTTTATATCAGTTAAAACAAGTATCCCGTTGATAAGCTGTTACGAGTGAAACAAATTACATTTCGATCATGACTTCAAGTCAAAACAATGAAAATGGAAATGATTTAAGCAACTGTACTGAACTGATTAAATCTGCAAGAGGCAACATCAAAATAAATATTGATGGATTTTTATACATCAATGACAAAAATTGCAATGATTTGTATTGTTGGGTTTGCGTACACAAAGGATAAAAGACAAGGAAATGCACTACAAGAGCTGTTACAATTTGTGTTGGAGCTCAGCATCAGATTCACAAATTTGAGGCTAGTCAACACAATCATGCTCAAGAAGCAAGCAGATTCTCATCTTTGAAAGCATGCGTTCATATGAAGGAACTGGCCCAAATCAGCAATGATCTACCTGTACAAATCACTACTAATATTACTGTTACAACATCGCGTGACATACAACCATATTTATCAGGAACAAATGCATCGAGACAACAAGTCAAAAGAGCAAAACGTCTTTGTGACGAAGCAGTTGAACCAAAACCTTTAAATGATTTTATATTACCAGATGCATACTCTATCACATTAAGCGTAGTATTTTTTGTAAAAGAGATCTCCTATAGAAATGAAAGAATTTTGCTTTTCACAGCAAATGAATACCTTAAATAGCTGTAAGAAGCAAAAATTTGGATAATGGACGGTACATTTAAAACCGTGCCGACTTTATTTCGTCAATTATACAGCATCTGCTAACGGAAATGTTAATTCGCAAATTGTTCCACTGGTCTACGCACTTATGAACCTGAAAAGCGAAGAATTATATCTGCAATTATTTCAGACATTGAATGAATTGACAGGCAAAAATGAATTGGAATTGAACCTAGACTTTGTATTAACCAATTTTGAAAAAGGTTCAATCAATGCAGTAAAATCAGAGTTTCCAGGTATCCAAAGTAAAGGCTGCCATTTCCACTTAGGACATTCGATATACAGGCAGATTCAAGATGCAGAACTAATAAGAACATATGGAACTGCTGAAAATTTTAGTCTACTTATGAGACATATTCCAGCTTTGGTTTTGTTAAGTCTTTCAGAAATTTCTGATGCATTTGATAATGTCAAAGCTTTACTATCATCTGAAGCTGAAACAATTATTGAATGATTTGAAAATAATTATGCCCAGGTCGAAGATTCCGGCCTCCGGAAACGGTCAGGAACCGGCCGGAAACGGTGTCTTTCCGGGAGCATTCCGGCCGTTTCCGCACAAGGAAATCGCCGGAACCGGCCGGAAAAAACACGGATCAGGGAAGCAGTATTCCGGACCGGAAAGCAATCGTACCGGAAACGGTGTATTCCAAGCATTTCCGCAAGCTGGAAAACAAACGGATCGATACCGTATCTTGCCGGAAAAAAACCAGGAACCCACGGGATACGTTCGTAAAACAACCCGGATCCCTCCGGAACCACAGCGGAATTATCTCGTAAAATTTCGGAAAAAATCGGAAAAGACACCGTTTCCCGCAATAAAATTTAAAAGACTTTCTCAAAATAATGAATCCGTTGAAGGAAAAAGTCTCAATGAGACTTCAAGATGTCTCATTGAGACTCCATGAAGTCTCATTGAGA